>VZTV01030379.1:0-34680 GCA_013400875.1 Anhinga rufa
GGGCAGAGGCAGGAGTAAGTGCAGCTCAGAGAGGGAATGAGATGCTGTCACTGTGCTCACCTTTTTCTGTCAAAAAAGGATGGAAGAGGGGAAAAAAAAGCAAACAAGTGCAGGACAAGGACAAGTTCCTCACCTTTCAATCTGCAGGGGGGTGGCAGCCCTTAGAGTGTCTGACACCAGCCAGTTCAGCCCCTTGATCCACATATTGACCTCGTCCTCAGAAGTGGCTGCGGAAAGCGCACAGGAGAAATGGGAGGAAGGGGTGTAGAAGCTGATCACCAACCCAAACCTCCTGGGACTATCCCCAGCATCTTATAACCCCTATTCCTTCCTTCATCCTCTTTCTGATAACAGCTCCCTCCCGTACAGATGCTCTGGCCAGCTCCTCTCCCTGCTGAGCTCCTGTTCCCCTCCCGTGGGATGTACGGGGCTGGCTGGATCCCTTGCCCCTGCATGCCACGCTCTCTCCTCCCTTCAGTTCCCGAGAGCTGGGGGGTCATCTTTGTCCCCAGGCAGTAATGCTCTGACTGGCCTGAGTGACAGGCCAGCACCTACTTGGGAACGTGTGCCAGCTCCTCCGTAACTTCCCTACCAGCAGCTCCATCCTTTCGGAGGGCAGAAGCGCTCTCTCTGTCCCTGTGTCCTGCAGCACTAGCCAGCAGGCAGATTTGCCGTGGACGTTAAGGAGTCAGCATGACTGCCTCCACCAGTGCTCGCCTACGTGGGTTTAAACAAGACACAAGACTGCGTACTGTTAGCAGAAAAAGGTACCGTCCATCAGCTGAACTGCAGTCAACAGACAAGGCGTTGAGGAAAGCCGAGACCAACACCTCAGACGTACCAAGGCTTCATGAGTTACCGTTTGCTACTGGCAACGTTTTCTCACTCAGAATTGCAAAGCAGAAGTGAGTGAGGTTTTACCACTTCGTGCGTGGGGCTGGTTACCACAATGCAGCTGATGAACGCCAACGTGCCAAGCTGAGATAAAACACTTGATTTCAAGCACACATTTGAACTAGGGGCTTTGGTTCACCCAACTCTTGGGTTTACTGGGCAAATTAACTGACTTAACTAGAGGTTGAATGTGTACCCTTCAGGGAAGCGGTGTCACCTTCTTCCAAAGACACCTCCTTGGTGTGGTGAAGAGAGCATCCGCCTAGGGATGCGTTCCAGCTCACTCATGGAAGGATGCATCGGAAGTTTGGGTCCTGTGGTGGTGAGATGCCTGCCCAACCCTGCCCTGGCATGGCCCCAGGACCACAAGTGCTTTACCTTGCAAGCTGAGGGTCTTCAGCCGGAACTCTGTGCCATAGAGGACAACGAAGCAGTGAGACTGGTCCAGTCGGAAACATGGATCCTCCTGGTACCGGTCAAAATCACGTGAGTTTTTTCCTGGACGAATCTCTTTGATTTCACGAATATCCACTAAGAGAAAGGGAAAACAAAAGGGGAGCTCAGCAAATATCTTGAAATTCCCATGAAGATGGAGGAGAATGAAGGGTTTTAGTCATCTGAAGAGCTGGATTACCACCCATTACATGGTGGCAGACCCAGGCATGCCTACGGCACTGGGGTACCAGGCTCTGAACAGAGAACTGTTTCCCTGGCTACGCTGGAAAGCAAGGATGTGACGGCTGCTGCAGTCCAGGCAGGGAGCTACCAGACGTCCGAGGACAGCGGGCAGCTGCTGGGGACGGTGCCTTGTAGAGGGACTTACTGCATTCAGACAACAAGTGACCATCACAGCAGCCTCCCAGTCCTCTCCTGCCACCGCTGATGGCACGGGCTGAAGAGGCACCCAGACCTCTAGCACAGCACCACCAGTCTGGTCCTTAGCACAGCCACAGGTGCCCACGTCCTTCCTGAGAAGCTGCCCACACTTCTCACCTTTCACAAGCCCTTCAAGAGCCCCAGCTTGCTCCTCAACCTTTCAAAGCAGCACAGAGATCTTGCCACTTATCTTGCACATCTCTTTTGCCACACGTGTGTGGTTGCGCATGCTCACAAGCCTGTAAGCACAGCCCCTTCCTACTGGTTCCCTAGGAAGCCTCCCCAGCCCCCCCCCCCCCTTTTATCTCTGTGTCCCCCAAGAATGGTCGGATGTCTCACCTGTGGTGATCCCCAGGCATGATGAGCAGAGGGCAGTGCTATTGCTACTGCAAGCTCCTTCGCCCTTCAGCTTCACACTTCACGCTTCCCTCTTCCTCCACCCAACATACACCTGCAAACTGCACCTTTTTTTAAAATAAAGTTTTTCTAGAGAGGTGAACCCTCTGAGGGTGCAGCCTCCTACCCAGCTGGATGAAATCCTGTTCGCAGCTACATCATCTTAGAAACACCATAGATTTAAGATCCACTCCTCTCCGAATTCAAGTTAGATACTGAAACTTGAGTTGATTCTTGGTTTAAACAACTTGATGGTTGCCCATGCCTCCCCCCTCCCCACTTTCACCCTAAATTATGTCTGTATTTTCTGGCATCTCCCCCCTGCCCCATTAGCATCCTCCCAGCTTCTCTGAGCACGACCACGATGCCCAGGGCAGTCCCTGCCTTCATATACACACCATCCTCACCAAGAAAACTCTGTCCTTCCCTAGCAAAAGAGGGATGAAACATTTATCACCTCTGGGTGGTGTTCAGAAGGCCACAGAAGAAAGCACAGTGCAAGCATCAACCAAGCCCAACCTCTGGAGATCCAGTTATGGTAGATCTGCCACAGCTCTGGAGCAGATTCATCTGCAGTGACCCCTGTGTGCTTCTAGGCAGAATCCCCCTCCCCACCTCACTGCCAAACACCTTCCAAAGAGAAAACATTAGAAAAAGCATGAAAACAGCCACATCTCCAGAAACCATTTGAATTATAGACACCACCAGAGAGGTCTGGTATCAACAACCTGAACATATGCAAGGTGCTTGCTCAGAACTAGAGCCGAGGGAGGTGGGATAACAGCTCAGGGCTCCCACCTCTCAGTTTTATACTGTACACATAAAATTAGTCCCATGGACTTTATTTTTAAAAATGGCTTCTTTTTGAACCCATGGCAGCGGCAGAGGGGGTTCTTGTTGGCAGGCAAGGCCAGACTGCAGAGGAAAGCTCAGAAAGTTGCATCTCTTGCCAGATGGGAGACGGCAGGGTCCCCAGGTCATAAAGCTGGTAATTCAGCTGGACAGTGTGTTACCCTGGCTAGGGCTGGGGCTGGTGACTCCAGGGAGCTGCGCTTAGGTTTATTATCCTCATGCACATCCATAATGTCAACATGCTTCCTCCAGGGAACGGCTGAAGAGGGCAGGATGAACTGCAAGCAACCAAGCCATGATCAAATGGAACCCTCAACCAGTGCCCACCAGATGATGGCTAGGGCAGGGCAGGCAGCACCACCACCACATCAGGCTTCTGGGACACGGCGACAGCATCATTCTGATGATATTCCTTAGGTTATAGGGCTGGTGTCACACCTCAGCAGCTGTCCCCAGTGGGCCAACCCAAAGGTGACCAAGCATAAGGCAGCAACCTGACCATAAGGGGCAGCCCAGGGTGGTGAGAGCCAACGCAGGCAGGTCCCGGCAGCAAACGGCTGGGCAAATCCAGGCACGAGGCTGGCGAGGAGGCAGACCTGCCTGGCTACGCGTGTGGGTGGTGAATCTGATGGTGCAGCTACAACATCATCCTGGCAGCTTCCGCTGAGGCTCGTGGAGAAGACGAGCAGATAAATCCAACCAGCTACCTCGGAGCTGTGCTCCTCTGCAAAGGGCAGCTGTGAGCATGCCAGAGCATTAAACACCAAGCGAGGAGAAAGAGCTGAAGAGATGCTGGTAAGGGAGCATCTCGCAGCCTCCCTCCCCAGAGGAAATTCTGGGAAAGGACTCCCATTGCCATAAAACAAAGAGAAAACAACAACAGCAACAAGAAAAAGAAACCCCAAACCCGAGAATCTTTGCTTCCTGGAAAAATAGTTTCTTAAATGCTCGAGGGAATCAAATAACAACATTTCTGAGTCACGTTTCCAAAGCAGATGATGCTTCTGAGCAATGCGGGACGGAGATTACTGCAAACCTGGCGTGTAATTCATCCCAATTAAACTCCACTTACTGCACTCACTGTGGATCGACTCGCCTTTCATTTCAATTTACTGCAGTTTAAAACTAGACAGAAATGTGTCCTGCCCATCACCCACAGCAGCAGCTGACAGCACTGAACTGCATCGCGAGAGACGATGCTCGCTCCGAACGAACACCACGGCAAGCCAGACACAGGGCTTGACTTTGGGGAGGCTTGTAAACCCTACATGAGGAAATGTGGGATCCTCTTTTGGCAGGATACACTGTGCAGCACCGTGGGTGTGCATCTGGAGAAGATGGCAACCCGCTCACTGCCTGACACAGGATGTCTCCAGACTGACTGCTGCAATAACCCTCCAAAGCTCATCAACTCGGGACAAGAGCACAGAAAGACCCAGTTCCTTGGGGCTGCAGAGGGAGGACAGACAAGCGCCCTAAGATAAGCAAGGGTGTGACTTTTTAAGGCATCACCTACCCTTTGGAAATGAGCTGGCTGGAAGTTCAAACATTAGCGTGCCCTGCCGTAACCTGCCCATGTGCTCACATCCTTAGTGACGCAGCGTGTTATTTTAGCCCTTAAAAAACCATATCACACTTAAGGTCTTTGCATCCAGGACATGCACAGCAGGGCTGAAGACTAATCCTGTCTTCAAAAGATGCAGGGCTTGACCAGCGCAGTGGGAAAGAACTGTCAGCGGGATTTTCACGGTAGTTTACCAGGCAATAACTACTGAAGGAAGGTGCCAAAATATTAATGGCCTTCCTTTGCATCACGTGGCAAGCGTCTCATGTCCGCTTCGGGATGCCACAGCATGCTAACTATGCCCTGCACTCACCTCTTGCTGCACAGAGCATGGTGGGTTAGTAAGTAAGTAGTAAGACAGAGCTATTGTTACAAACTGCATACCTAAAATCCATGCACTGGAGAAAGCCCTGGAGCAAGCGAGGTGCTTATCAAAGACAGAAGCATGCAGGGAATTCCTAGGGCGAAGGGCAGCCTCTGCAAGGACCACGCACCCAGAGGGAGCAGGGTAAAAACCTCCAGCCCACGCATGCTTGCAGCTGCTTGCTCATCTCTCTCATCCTCCCAAACATGCCTGCATGTGCCGGGGAGAAGGCGGTTTAGGGTTTGGTTTGTGCAGCCCTCTTCTTGCCGCAGAGCAGCAGATCAGCTTCTCAAACCCCACTGTCTCTACTGACTCAAACACCTGGGAAGGCCCCGTTGCAGCATGGAAGGAAATGACTCTCGGCAGGAAGATCAGCAAGCACAGATGCCACCAACCCGGCCAAGCAAGCGCCAAAACCCTGCTTCCCTGCACCAGCCCCTGCCTCTGTCCCACCCGAGGTCCTCCCTCCGGCACCCCTCTGCCAGCGCAGGACAGGAAGCCACCCGTGTATGCGGGAAGGAAAGGCGAAGACACCTTGCTATACCCCAGGTCTCGCTGGGGTTTTCTCTTGCTGATTTTGCTCGTGTCAGCTCTGCGAGTTGCTGCAGCTCCTGGGGGTAACCCCAGCTTTGCACAGCACCAAGCAGGGCCCGCTGCCGCAGGAGCGCACAGCTGAGCGGTGCAAAACCTGCTCCGGGTGGGTTTCGCAGCCTGGGCTGAGCGCTGCTTCAACCTCAGCGTTGCTACTGGCAGAAAGGCTGCAGGCAAGCTTGCGGCCAGCTTGCAGGCAATGAAGGCAGAGCCTACAAGCCCCATCTCCCCTTGCCCTCCCCTGGCTCGCACTAACTCCTCTCTCCCACAGCCGGGTGCCATGCTCCCCATCCTCCCACCTTTCCCCACCATGGCCACGGCCAGGCGCATTTTTCCAGACAATAAACCAAACTCCAACCCATAACTGTTTCCACCGCAGCGTGCGAGCGCCCAACGTCAAACACAGCCCTCTCCGCGCAGCCCAGCCGCCCTCCCGCCGGTAAACAGGAAACGCAGCGCCCGCGGCAGCCTCCCTGCCCTCCCAGGCTTGGGCCACCTTTGCTTTTAATCCCCCCGGCCTGCTCCCACCACGGTTGCTGCAGCAAGGCTGGCGATCCCACGCACTTGGATCTGCTCGCCAGCGCCTGCGTTTCCTCAGGCAGAGCCCTGCAGCTTTGCAGACCTGCCGAGGGCCGTGGGGGAAGCCCGGACCCCCCCAGGGCAGGCAGGGGAACCTGGCAGCCAGCCTCGAGCAGGGAGTGGAAATTAAAAAGGAGAGAACGAATGAGCAGAGGCGAGCTGGAAGCACAGCAGAGGTTCTCCACGAGTGCAATGAGTGCACGCTGGAAATGACATCTAACCACCGCTCCACCACCAGCAAGCTCCCCGGGTGAGCGGTGGCGTGGGCTCCACGACAGCAGCCCACGAGTCCCACCATGGGTCCGCACTCTGGGTCCTTGCTGGGAAAGGCCTACCAGGGATGTGGCCAAAGACATGGGGATGAGCATCTGGTGGGGCCCCAGCACCATGGGTCGTATGCATGCCCAGGTTAGAGGAACAAGTGGCAGGTAATCCAGGATGAATCCTTCAAAGATAAGTACCCTGTCACCAGGGTGAGCCACATCTCCTCCTCCCCAAGCCTCCCTCTCCCAGACCATGCCGTGGAAGGCAGCAGTCACTGCAGAAGGTAAAAACTGGTCTTCATCCCATGAGGATAGTGGCAGGAAGAGGAAGAACTTGGTGCCACGGCAATAGCAGAGGTAGGGGGAAGCTCCCTGCTGGAATATAACCCCCGCTGTGGTCTGGCAGGGCTGAGATCTCAGAGCAGGGACCAGCAGCAAGCAAGGGCAGATGAGCAGTGGATGAGACAGGAGGTCTGGAGCACGCTGGCATTCCTCCAGCCCTCCCAGGCCGGCGTGTAGGCAGCAGCCAGGAGAGGCTCTGGGAAGGAGGCAGCAAAGCCCATCCAGCCCAGGGATGCTCTAAGCTCCTCACATGGTTCCACGTTGCACGCTCAGCTGTGCCGTGGCTGCGCAAACAGGTTGTGCCCTTCGCAGCCTCCCAGCCTTCCCCCCAGCCTACCACCAGCAGAAAGGCCTGGCCCTCCACTTGCCTCCAGCACCGAAAAAAAAAAAAGTACAGTCACATTTCTGGGCAAAGAGCCTTCCCTTCAGCAGGAATAGGCTGCATCAGAAGGAAAAAGCTCACCCCAGATCCAACCCCCACACCATTTAAGAAAAAAGTATTAAAACAAAAAAATTACCCTCTGGTTACATGAAAACCAGATCCACCCTTAAAGTTATTTAAAACTGAAACTTCATCCAAGCCTCGTTTAACCGCTGATGGATAGGGTGTTGTAATGTGTAAGGATAAGGACACCCTGGAACAGGCTCTGAGGGTTGCAAAATCTCCAACAGAGGATTTTTGGAAAATTGTAAAACATTAAATAAAAAAAAACCTGATAAAAGAGGGTTAGCCCAGGTTACCTTCCCGGATGGATTTATCAGGGACAGCCTCCAAGAAAACACCCACCCTCCTCAACAAGCATCACTCGGTACAGTGTGTCTCCCTGGGGCTGACACGGACTGACCCTGCCCTGGGGCAGCAGAAAAGCCTCCAGGCTACTCACTCTGGTAAAGAAAAAGAGTTTAAAAAAAAACCAAAACAAAAACAAAAACAAAAACAAAAAACACCAAGTCTTCCTGCTATTTAACATTGTGGATCCCACTGAGCACTATCCTGTGGACATCCCTAGCATTCCCATCACGGGAAGGGGTTCTGGGCAGTCAGGCCTCCAGGGAAAGGCTGCTGAAGGAGAAAGAAGAAAAAAGAAACACAACTTATATGTGCACGTGGGTAAAAATAAGAGAAATCGATTATGCAACTGTATGGAGAGCAAAGCAGCACCATCTCCCTGTTAACATTTCAGTGGAAGCCCCCTGAAATGGATATTCAGGCCAGCACTAGGGATCAAGAGCCGCAGGAGTCCGGAGGAGACTGCAGCCAGCCTTCTCGTGCCGGGGTTCACCAGCTGGTTTATCACCCCGCAAGCAACCCTGCCCAGCCCGGGGCTGCTCCGCACCTGCTCGACGCTTCCCGTTTGCTGACTGCAACCACACACAGCTCAGCAAAAAAACCAAACCAAACCAAAAATCTCCCATGATTTCAGGGGGACGGCCGAGTGTGCGCTAAGTGCTTTGCTGGACGGGGGCCAGAGCCTTCCGCACCTCACAGTCTGGAGCCCTGTCACCTGCCTGTCTCTATTTATCAAGCCCCTTCTGCCCGCAAAGCTCCGGCGAGCCCGTCTTTTGTCCCCGCACGGACCCATCCCACATCCGCCGGAGGACTCGGGCAGACAGTAACTCTCTGAGCTTGAATTTGGCTGGACTGCAAAAATTAATGCGCTGTTACGAAACGCACATTGCGCCGATAATGAATGCAAAAAGTGGGGTCCCACACTTTATATCCCCTCCGCAAGAAACAACGCAGTAACCCCAACTGATCAGAAACATATTTCAGAGGGAAGAGCCACGTGTCTCATTAGTATAGGTTTTCAGAGTAATGATAGCTCAACCTCTCAACCCCAGAAGCCTCCCTTAATAGCAGAGACTAAAGCAGACAGTGTAGTGGTGAGTTAAACATCTCTGCACAGAGACACAGCGGTGGGTTTCTGCATCCTCCTCCCAGCCGCACTCGCTGCTGCGCCTGCCATCAGCGTTGCTGTGCATCAGCTATCAGGTTTCCGAAGGACGATCCCATGCCATTAACAGATGGCTTATCCAGACAGGACAACAAGAAACCAGCTGAGCCCTTTAATTTGACCTTACTACTTTTTCAGAGGGCAGGAAGCATGGCTGAGGCATCCGTGGAGGCCAACATAAACACCAAACCAGCAGTGCCCTGTGTCCCAGCGAATCCCCCGTCCTCTATGAACAGAAAGTGGCTATGCTGCCCTTTTAGTGGGGCACCAAAACCCCGGTAAAAAGCTCTCTCACCCCCACTGCTGCTCCAGGAAGGGCCACAGCCGCCCTGGTGCTCAGGGGCCCGTTGTGTCCCACTGCTCTTGTTGCTGCAACACGCAGGTACTTCTCCTGCCTCAGAAGAAGATGCAGGTAAAGCTATTTTCCCCCTCCAGACTTGGCTCAGTTGTGTCTCAGGTTGCTCCAGCAATTTGCTTCATCTCACCTGCCACCTGCATCAGCAAACAGCAATTTTTGGTCTGAGCCACTGCATTTTGCTATGAAGCAACTGTCGCATTAGCTCTACCCCAGAAGCAGCAACATCCATGCAGAGAGCACCTCGGGAGAGAAGGTGCTGGGAAGAAAAATAGCTCAGTGGGCTGGAGATGGGATGACAGGGAGCACCCCATTAGCCAGGATGACTGGGACTAGCCTGGATCCCGACCAGATCCTGGCTCGCCTCTCAACGATCTCCGTCAGTCAGCGCGGAGCAGGAGGATTTGGCAGTGAGCTTAAGCGCTGCTCTGGGAGCCGGCACCTCTGCCCAGGCGCCGGCAGCGCGCACCGGGCAGCCCACGCGGGGCACGCAGGGACGCGCCAGCTGCTCTGCGGGCAGCGGTGTTTCCTGCCCGCGCCCCCGGCTGCCGCTGCGCCCCTGGGCCACGTGTCCTGCGGCTTCTGAGCTCCAGTTCCTCCCTCCCCTGTCCCCCCCCTCCCAAATCCTTATCAACAGCAGAGGAAACTAGAGGAGATGCACAGGGAGATTAGGAGATGCTATGCTGCAGCTGTGGGTCAGAGGAGAGGATGCAAAGAACTGCCCTTCCCTTCTCCATCCCACGCACCCATGTTACGGGCTGGAACAGGGAGGCAGAGGTCCTGCCCAGACATCACCCCGCTCCTACAGGGCACAGGACCTTTCCCCAGGCTGACCCAGACCTTGCTGCTCCACCAGCTTCAGCCTCACGCAGGCGGCCCTCAAGAGCTCACGGACATCCTCCCGATGCTAGAAGCAGAGGTAGCTGTGGGCTGGCAGCTGCCTATCCTGTATCATCAGCACATCTCTCCCGCTTACTCTCAGCTGCAAGAAAATGAGTTAAAAAACCAAAGCTGATCCCCCAAGTGAGCGAAGCAGGATGCTGCCACCTCACAGCCTCCGCACACAGACTGGGGACATAAAGGCTGGCAGTTTCCACTCTGCGGGTCTCAGCCTTCCCAAGGACAACTTCATGCTCAGACCCACCTGCCTGAGCCACCTCCGTGCCAGTGCTGCCACCGCCACCGTGTCCATCACCACCGCCTGGCCCCAGCGCAGCTGAGAAGTGGCGCTGGATCCATCTCTACCTCTGTTGGGCCTCAGGCAAAGTGCTCCAGCTCCTTCCCCAGCCTCCGCTGCACAGCCCCCTCGGTGGTACCCCTGGAGCCACGGGGACTGGGAGAGCGTGTCACCGGGGGAGCCTATCAGCCCAGAGCAAACTCTGCTCTGCTACAGACACCACACCTGCGCGTCCATCCTAAAGCCAGACAAGAAACCACAACACCAATTAAAGCAAAGGAGCAGAGGTGGGTAACTGATGCCGAGACACAGGCACTTGCACAGTCACAGCCCAAGCCCCTGATGAAGCACCAGGAGCACCCCCCTGCCACAGCTGCTCTCTCCCCAAGGCTGTTTTGCTGCTGGTGGGGTCTTTGGCAGGGATGTTTGCAGGGCACAAGGAGCTTGTTGGGTGCAAAAAGCAAGTGTTGCCCTAGTCCCACAGCCAGGCTCTCCTCCCGTGCAGGATACAGGGGCACGTTTCCACCCTAAATACAAGCAGGGCAACTCCAGCTAGGGTAAAGCCCCAGTTTTGCTTGCATGGATGCTGCTCTGAGGAAGTCCACGTCCCTTCCCCAGATGAAATAAGGCCAGTGGCAGCCTGCAGAGCCACCCTTCAGTCATCAGCCTGGTCTGTTTGAGGGACAAAAGCTTCCACTGACTCAAATGGAAAGGGGAAGCTCGGCACCGGTGCTTCTGGACAGACGGTTGTCTAGGGATGACTCTGCAAGCCAACCCCCAAGGTGACCTTTTTCCTGCATGGCATCAAGGGCTCCATCCCCCTCAGCCCTGCCTGGGTGAGAAATGTAACGACCTTACAGGAGCACAATAAAATGGTGGGAAGATGGGGGAAGCTGAAGATCTGAGAGCCCAGCTCCTCCAGCCAGCCTCTCCCACTCTCCCTCCCTCCTGGGCGGCCGCGCAGTGGTAAGGAGATCTGAGAGGTACTGCAGAGGGCAGGGATGGATCGATGGGGGCACCTGACACAGTGCTGCCTCTCGGCACGGAAGGGGGTGAGATGCTTAAGAAAGCTGCTCCCTGCGCAGGTGTCTCCCATCGAAGGGCCCAACAGGGAGCACTTCTGTGCAACATCCCCACATCCCTCTCCTTGAGCTTACGGGGTCTCTGATGTCCCCAGACTCTCAGCCAGCTGGAGGACTTACCCACTGCCAGCACTGCCTGGAGGGGAAGGGCACAGGACCGAGCAGACTGGCAAAAAGCAAGCAGGAAAGAAGGGCAGACACGGCAATCCAGCAGTTCCTGAGTGCACAAGGCAGTCAAAGGCACAGCTCACAGCATGACAGCCAGGAGCTTGGCAGGGCCAGTGAGGAAGCCCTGGCAGAGGTGGATCTGGGTACCTGGGTGTCCAACAGCAGCAAGCTCTCCTTGGAGCTCTTTGGGGATTTTTGCACCCAACATAGGTGCCTTCTTGACTTTTTCACACCCAGAGACTCATGACCTACCACAAAGCAAATGGAGACAGGAGTGACCACACACTGTCCCCAGGACAGGGCGCAAAGGCAAGGAGTGAAAACTGAAGGACAGAAAAGATTTGTCACACTGCTGGCAAATGCCAGTGATGTTCAGATGCCATGACTCAGTTTTCATCCATCCCACCAGTCGATGCAATCAAGTTTCCATGACAGTGATTTAACAGCAAAGATGACTGCTGGCCAGGACACTCAATGGGCAGCAGAGAGATGGCTCGTTCCTGTCCCTACCAGGGCTTGAGTTCTTCAGTGTCAGGGTAAAGTTGGGAAGAGAAGAATAGGATAGAGATCCCATCTGCTGCTGAGCCATTTGAGGTCACCAGAAGAGCCTGACCTCTTCCCCCACCATGCTCAACTCAAAAGCTGTTTTGAGACAGCAAGGACTGAGTATTCACTAAAGCACAGATGTGATTTCCAGATGTGTGTCCTCCCCTAGATCTCCCTGTGTGCCATTATCGGCGGGAGAGGCCCCAGAGGGCTGTACTGTCCCCACCACGAAGGGAGCTGCTGAGGTACCTCCTCGCGTCACCTCCTCCCCTTCCTCAGACTCTCCATGTGAGCCCCTTCCACCCACCGCACCATGAACCAGTGAAAGAGGCAGAGTTATGAGAGCAGCTGCCGGTGAAATCAAACCTACTCTGTCCCAAAGTGGTTAAAAATGGAAACAATTAATCTCCTCTTCCCTTTTCACCAGTTTTGCTCTATCTGCACTAACCATGATGGGACCACTGATGCTGTGGGCTTCACCTTCCATCGCCAAGGCAAGAGTATGGTTGATAACTAGTCAATGGCATCTTCTTACAGCACCATCCAACTGAAGATCTCCAGGCACTGAGCAAATACTACCTAAGCCACACTCCGCCCTAGCAGGAGACATTATCTTCAGTTTACGTGGGAGAGGCAGGAGCTCTTGCTGATGGTCTTCACACCAGGCTCCTCTGCTACTTGGGTTTGTCTTTTTCTTTTTGACCTCACCTGGGATTTATTTGGTCCCCAGAACTGGAGACCCCCTCCAGCTTGCACACCAACCTACTGCATGGTTCATACCAAACTTGATGTGCCAACGCTCCAAAATGTCCTGCCCTTAGGCCTTTTCATGACATGCCCCAGAACCTGAGCTGCTGGGGATTACAGGGACCATACTCCAACCAGCAGCAAGACCTTAAGAACAGGCTGACACAAGACATTAAATGACATATGAGATGCTGAAGAAGGAAAAAAAAAAAAAAAAAGATAAAACAATTTCTGCTGCTTTGCTGGGATGTAGAGCTAAGTTGTGTCCCAACAGAGCCAACTCCCTGCTGCCCAGCGAGCCTGGGGAGCCCAGCACTGCTCAGGGGCTGTTCTGGGACTCAGGACAGCTTTTTGGTCCTCTGAAGTTGTGGAGGGCTGTGCGCTGGCAAGGATTAGCAGGACAAGGACTGCAGGGTCAAAGGAGAGGAGGATATCCAAAGTACCGCAGGATCCTGGCCAGAGGAACCAGAGGTGGATGAGTGATGCCTGTGGGACAGGCACTGGCAGAGGTACCCGAGCACAGCAGCAGGCTCTGCTTCTGCTCTGATGCAGCCCAGGAGCATGAGCACCTTGCCCTTCGTCTGTGCCAAGGACCATGTCAGGCAGCACCTGAACGCTCAGCAAACAAACCAGGCTAGCTCCTACCCCACCTCTCCACCAGCTGGAAAGCAGATTTATGGGGCGCAGATTTACAGAGCAGGGTGCCAAAGGGGTTAAAGTCCTCTTGTACATCCTGTGCTCCCAACACTGCCGAGCCCCTGCCTGCAGCCACCCTTAATCTGACCTGGCTATGGGCTGGGAACTGCACATGCGGAGACACCCCCTAGAGAGGGTGAGGGGGAGGGATGAAGGATGCACCAGCACACGCAGGAGGGATGTCCTTTAATCACCACATCACCTGGCCCTTCTGGGAGCAAGTAAACAGGAAAGAGACTCTCAGGCAGCTGCTCTACCCAGTGTCCCTGCGAGGCACAGCCTGCAGCAACAGCCTTCCTCGATGTCCCCTCTCAGTGACAACAATTTCCAGCCCTGGCTGGTCTGGCCCTAGCGCAGATAGATGCTCAAATAGAGCAGGATGGGGCCCTGCACAGCACAAGCCTGGAGGAGAGGAGTAAGGCACACCGCAGAGAGAATCAGAGGAGCTCCAGCAGAGATGGAGAGCAGGACACCACCACGTTGGAGCAGCTCACGGTGTCAGGAGGCAGCAGAGCAGCCACAGCATCCCTGCGTGCTGCCGAGAGCACAGCAGCTCTCCCGCACCCATCTCCCCAGGCGCCACGATCCTGGCAGTGCAGTGGGATGGACCGCAGCACAGTGACCACACATCCAGCTCCTGGGTGATGGGTGTTGAAGCCAGAGGGAAAAGGCAACCCAAGGCAACCTCAGTCCCTGAGGACAATTTACCCGGGTCACTCCCCCAAGGGCCACGGGGGGAAGGCAGCACTTCTGCACCCCGCTGCCGTACGGGTAAAGGCCAGTGGTGAGCAGAGAGGCTGAGCTGCAAACACAAGGCAGCACAGCTCTGGGTGTGATGATTTCAGGTGTCAAGGCAGGAAAAAAAGTCACATTTCAAGAAAAAGAAAATAAATATGTTTGTAATGGGCTGGGGAGAAAAAACAACCCATAACGCAGTGTCCTGCCCCTTCTGCCGTGGCTGTTAGCCATTTCACCCTCAAGGCCAGCAGACGAAGACAGCTCAGCAAAGCATGACTTTTATGGAAGCTCACATGCTGGACCACGACCTTTACCAGGACAATTTTAAAACAACGGTGAGGGTTTGCCTGCCTGCGGGCAGCCAGGCGTGCATCAGGGCACCATACTAACAGCACGAGAAGACACGATTGACCACAACCTCAGAACCAAAAGCGTTTGCAAACAGAAGGGAGGAACTGCAGGGGAAAGCAAGGGAGAGGTCTGTTCCAGACTCTGGAAGGCTTTCCACGGCTCTCCAGCCAGCCCAATTCAGGACCCCCAGCTCCAAATCGAACTGAAGAGCCACCAGACCACACAGGCAGCACAGGTGGAGATGAAAAGCAGTTTGAAAAATCACAGGGACTTTCAGAGTATGAGATGTCAGCGTCACAGAAGTCTGCTGACTTCTACAGATTCAGAGTTGCCAGCTTCTGCTAGAGATGCCAGCTTTTGGGTGCTATGGGTGCTCCACAATCACGCGTCCTCTCACCATCTGATATATTAAGGTGTTTGATATGTGATGGAGACATATCAAGAGGCAACAGGGTGCCCAGAGATAGGGAGAGCTGGGACAGGAGGGATGAGCCTGGCACAGCCATTGGGCAGAAGCAGGCACCTCCAAGTGCTGGGGGTTTTCAGAAAGGCAGAAAATTCTCAGAAATGAGGAAGTTTCTCATTTGAATCAATGTCAAAAAGCTTCTTCCATGTAAAACAGCTCTTTGTGCAACATAAAAATCCTCAAAACTAAAAGATTAAGACTGTTTTGAAGGAAAGCTTTCTCTAGCACTGCAGAGTCCCTTTGGGAATGGCTGTTGTCACCGTGTCCCCCTCCTGAGGGCTCTCCCCGGTCTGGGAGACACCCTCCCGCTGCTGCCTGATGCAATGCCTCCGGTAGAGAAACCACGCTCGGCGGAACAGATGAGCAGGGACGTCGGAGCAGAGGAAAAGCCATGAGATCACCCACCCACCCCCGTCCATGGCAGGATACAGTCACCACGCAGAGGATGTGCTAGATATTAAACTGATCTCATGCACGATACTGGCAGGAGAGAGCCAGCAGAGGCAAACGCCGCGGCCAAGCGAGCCGACAAGCCTCACAGGTACCTGTTTGCTGGGATGGTCGCAGGTTTCTGTGAGCATCCCTGCCTGTCAGGTACCAAATCATTTTCTCCATACAGCTGCAGGTATCTGTTGAACACACAAACCTTTCTTCTTTTATCATTCTCTAGATAGGTATCCTTCCAGCTGCTCTATTGCAGCATCATCTTCCACCATCCACTCTCCAAGCTTGCTTGGTCAAGAGGAAGAAGAGAGCATGTCGGGGGTAACTTTTCAAAAGCGCTGTTAAGGACTTCAAAATTTAAGCCCCACTGATTTCTCATTTCTACTGCCCTTGAGCCTCAGAGCGCACTAGAAAAGAAAAAAAAAAAGTCTTCTCCCTGACTTCAGACATTTTCTTTCACTGTATAACAAAGTTCAGCCAATGGTTTAAGCTGAGCGCTGCACGGGGTTTTTGTGATCGAAGCCCGACACCTCCTCACCACATGCTGCAAGCTCTTCCTGGGCTCCCCGCACCCCTTCTTCCTCACGTGCTTTACACCAGATCCTACCAAACCTGCAACAGCTCAGGAACGGGGACATGGCACAGGGGGCTAGCTGCAGCCCCAGCCAGGCCACCCGGCTCCAAGAAGCACAGTCACGGACCTCTGAACCCAAATGACCAGCCCAGCTTTTGGTTGACCTGCCATTTAGCAGAGACCTTTGCTGTTGGCCTCTTCATCCAGCGAGCTACAGCCCACCAGCAGTGTGGTCCTGCTGTATTTCTACAGCCACGCAGGACTGGCAATCACCGTGCTCAACAGTGGGGTGATCTGGAGGAAGTCTCACAGCTCCTGCCAGGCAGTTTCATGGCCTGGATGAGATGTTCAGCACAAACGGTTTGGAATGCCGATCCCAGCAGGATCCCACTTGGGCAGAGACGGAGGAGATGGACACACAATCAAACATGCTCCACTTCCAGCAGCTTCAGAAGTTACCATCCAGGGGCTGAGCTGCTGCAGTTGGTCAGGGCAGGACACAAGCAGAAGCTTGTGTGCTATAGCCAAAACTCTAAGGCAGTCTCAACTGAGCGCTTGCACTCACAGAGCTCCTGCTCCATCCCAAGCACTGGCAAGTTTTACATCCCGGCCAGACTGCCCATCACGGTGCAGCAGTGTCACTTGGGTCACTTCCCAAGGGACAACAGTCCCAGCGCTCTCTGGAGGGGAAGGTCCCAGCCAAACCGCAGTGCCCGAGTTCCCAGGATCACAAAAATTAAATGAAGGCTGCACCCCTGGGGCAACTCAGTGGTCAAGCCTGCTCTACCACAGACAACGCTTCGGGACAGGGACCTTAGCACTGCTCAGGGACAGGGGCTTTAGCATCGAGTCCCCCCTAGACTCCTGTTGAATCTGCAGGCAAGCCTCTTCTCCATCTGCAATCTGCAGGATATGCAGAGGGTCACACGCCTGCTGGCACAGAGACGGGGCGATGGGCATCGCTAACAGCCCTAACAGCCGGCACGGCTTCGCAGTGCACACCACCCTGATTAGATAACGGAGCTGAGCAAACGCTTTGCTGATAAGAATGACTACCCCCCCCTACCCCACGGTGCAGGCACGGGAGCTAAAACAGAGAGCATTAAAAAGGTCACGGATTGCATTGTGCAACTGCTAGCTCAGCTGGGAGATGGGGCACGTTAAAAGTCCCGTATGAAATCCCATGACAAAACTGCCCCCGGAGATGGGTGGTGACGGCACCGAGCACGCGAGGTGCTCCTCTGCAAAGCCAGATGTTCAGATCCAGCTTACTCAGATGCTCCTCTCACCACACATGGTGTCCAGCCAACACGGCTGCCTGCAGGCAGGGAGAAAGCCAAACCGCATCGCTTCTGCCCTGAAAAACCTGGAGCGCTCAGGCCCTTGGCGTAGCTGAGAAGTAATCAGTCCGACACTACGCAAAACCTCTCCAGCACGTTTTAATTAGCGAGCTTGAAACCCATAAGCCAATACCTTCCACGTGGCTGGCTGGCAAACGAAGGAACCAGATGGATGGGCAACGTGGGTGCAGGTACCACGGTGGAGCCCAGGTCTCCCAGCCGGCTATCCTCTAGATGCTCTCTGGGTCGCAAAGAAGCTTTTGAGATGCCAAGGGAGGAGGTAATTTGTGACTGTGTCTTACTACTGCACGAGTAGGGGTCTTCTAACCTGCTCCTCCTGGAAGGTGCTACTGAGAAGAGAAAGAAGATGACAAAGGGATGTAAAGCGAGGGAAAGAGGCTGTTTCGGTTTGGAGGTGAAGGCAGAGTAGAGCTCATTCACCTTCCCCATTTTAACACAAATATCCCAGTGAGCAGGAAGGGGACTGGTAACGACACAAAAAAACACCTTCACTCAAGAAACTCCCACCGCAGAGCTTCAGCAGGGGAAGCTTTAACTATTATGATGGTCGCAAGGCACGCTCCCACCTTCCCACACCAGCAATTCCTGCACCCCCCTGCTCGAGGCACCTCGGGAGCGAGCTCCCCTCCTCCCAGCCGCTGCGTGCCGCGAGGGGCCGCATCCTGCGGCCGTGGGGCGGGGGAGCAGGAGGGGACCCGGCGGTGCAGGAGCCATCCTGCACCCCAGGAGGATCTGACTCCAAAGTCTGTTTATCCTTGAAAGTTATTTCTGGCTTGCTCACTTCTCAAGAGCTCCAAACCCCTCAGCTTGATCAGATGGCCTCAAAAAAATAAAATTAAAAAAAAAAACCCCAAAACAACCAAAAAAAGCTGTGCCTCAGCGGACTAACGGAAGAGGCAGGTAGTTGGAAAGGATGAGGGGAGTACGAGCCACCCTTCGGAGTCACTTTGTATTAATATTTTACAGTTCCTGCCTTTTCTTTTACGCAGGCGATGGCTTTCCTCCACCTCCATGGGACTGAGCTCATTTCACTGAAAGCAAGAATGCAACCCGGGTTTTTTTGAGGTGGTTCCCCCCCCCCCCCTCCCTCTCCCCTATAAAACAAACATCTGCTCCAAATTTTCAGCTTGCTCTCTGAGCAAACTCTGAATTTTCTAACGTGTTTCAAGGCAAACAGATCAATTAGGAGCTGGCCTATAACCCCCAGCATGTGAAGTTATGAATGTTATAAAGTTATAATCCCCCAGCATGTGGAGTTATGAAAGTTATCAAGACCTTTTTATATTAAAAAAAAAGAATTACGTAACACAGGAAGTTTAAAAAAAAAATGCCTAAAAGACAAATGACTTGAGGGATTAGCTCTACTTTGCTTTGGGTGATTAACAAAAAGAATAGAAAATTATTAGAGCTCTTCCTATCGTAACAGCCAGGCCCTCTGCAGAGTTGATTAGCAAGAATGCAATGCATTGGTAATTAGAGCTCGCTGAAACCCTTTTGGATAAAAGCAAATATTAATTGAAAAAAAAATGACTTTTTTGTTCCCCCCCACAAACCAGGACTGCATTTTGCACAGTTTGAGTTTTGAAAAAGTACAGGAGGAGGAGGTGACTGCTCCTCAAAGCAAAAGGCTTCCCGCACAGACAAGTCAGCCCCCTCCTCCCCGTTCCTCAGCTGATTCTGCTCCGTGAGAGCCAGGGCGCTCTGGGGCTAGCTGAAAAGCTTAACAAAGAGCAGGAGATGGTTCCTTTCCAACAGAAGAGGTTCTTCATCTGGGAGCCCAGCTGGCTGGAGCTCCTGCTCTGCCCGCTGCCGAGCGGAGCTGCTCACGGAGGGGAGGAGTGGGGGACACACACGCTGACAATTAACACACAAGGTCACTCTTTATGCCACGCTCACAAAGCGCTACACAAGGGTCACAAAGCAAGGGGACGAAGAAGGCGGCTGTCACTCCAGCAAGGGCTCCCCGCTCCTCTCAGCACCAATGTACCACAACCCCAACACCTCCCGGCTCACGGGCAGGAGGAAGGCAAGGCTGAGCTGTTCGGTGGCGGCCAGCAAAGCGGGCTGGTTGCCCGTACATCTATAGGGTGTGTGATGATGCCACCCAACCCACCAAACCCAAACCACTCCCCGGTCAGCACCCCTCCGGTCCGATCTCACCGCTGTTAAGAGATGCTGTTCAACACTAAGGGCTTTGTCCTTGCGTGCCAAAAGCTCCTTCCAGAGGCCAGCTCAGATTCCGCTCGCTTCAGTAAGTAACTTGAAACAAAAGATGTCCCAGCACCTCTGCGCACAAGCAGCGCGGCCAGTGGAGCTGGCAGCCATGCACCCATTTGGTCAGGGAGAAGGTGTCAGACCGACAGCATGCTGCTGCTGAGGCATCAAAGGCACTGAGGATGGGGGCTTCCCTGGACCTTCCTCCAGGAATCCTCCTCTCCAGCGGTGGGGTGACCTGAAGCCTGCTCAGGCTCTGCTCCGCTGTCAGCTCCAGCTCAGCACGCACCAGAGAGACAAGCGCCACCGAAACGGAGCTTTTCATGAAGGTGAAGGCAAACAACCAGTTGACTATTGCAACCACCCAGAGTTCAGAAGAGATCAGAAGTACTGACAGGCAAGCACCCACAGATCCTGGGGAGAAGCAGCTCCACAGCACTACCCACAGTGATGTTGAAGCTCTGAAACGAGCAGCCACACGCCAAGGAACAATGACTGTGACTGTGCCCAGAAGCCCTCTCCTCGCAGCACACCTCAGTTTTAGCCCACATGCCTGAGGCCACCTGGAGACGAGCCAGCTGACCCTCTGTCCTCTCATGCACTGCCTACCATGCAGGAGGAGGCTTCCCGAGCTGCAGCCACGGGGTCTGTGCTCTTCCCAACAGGGTCAGTAATGGAGCCAGGTCCTCCAGCACTGCCCTCCTCT
This sequence comes from Anhinga rufa, assembly GCA_013400875.1. Lineage (NCBI taxonomy): Eukaryota > Metazoa > Chordata > Aves > Suliformes > Anhingidae > Anhinga > Anhinga rufa. Next base: position 20,302 of record VZTV01030379.1, read on the forward strand.
CCTTGGGACAAATACACATCTCATTTCTGCAAAACCCACCAGGTGCAAAGAAAGGAGCACAGATCCTCCATGCTGGGGTGTTCAGGGAGACAGATACCTCTCCAAGACATGGCCATCTACACAGATGTGCCCTGAATCCGAGACCTCCCTGTGTGACATACCATGGACACTCATCTGTTCTGAAACAGATAAAAACCCAGGATCATTCTTACTTAGACAACTAACTTGCGTCCAGGGGGTTCTGAAGCTCCTTGCTGGTCTCCATATCTCAAGAAACACAAGACCATGCATTACCGGCCCATGACACAGCAGTCTTTGACCTGTAGACCCCCAGACATTGTCCAGTGGAGATGCCGTTCTATGTGAAGGAACATCTCACAGCAGGCCACTCTCCTTTGCTCATAGCCTCACTAATATTGCAAGTTAGAGCCAAATCAGTACCCCCACAAAAAGCAAACCCCAATCTTCCTGCCAGCCCCAACCTCCTGCTCCCCACGCGTGTACGGCTTGTCTTCGTGGGGAGAAGTGGGTCAGTCATTGCTCATGCTTAAAACTACCCTGCATTGCAAGCGATTGGCTTGACTCCAGATCGCTTCCCCCTCCGGTTCCCACCACGGCCATGTGAACGCTGTGCCAGTAAAGGCTGGTCTTCGAGGGGCGGATGAGCCAGGAGGGGAATACATCAGTGTATTTGCCACGTGAAGTGGAGCTGTCACACACCTGGGGTTTGTAGGCACCCTTCTGCCACCAGAAAGCACATCCAGATAAAAATAGGGAAGTTGGCCAACAACCTAGTATTGCTGGCCATTGATCGCGTGGCTTTGCCTCGCCTGCCTAGATACACAGTCACTATTTGTGTACACAAGCTAATATTTCCACCTGAAGCTCCCACGCTCCTGTCCAGGAAGTGTTAAAGCAAAGCTCTACTTCTCAGCCCTGTGAAGGAAGAGGGGCGAGAGGATGGATGCTGCTCAGGGTGCTGGGTGACCCCAGAGGAGGGGACTGAGGGGAGGGCGAGATACCCAGGTGTAGGGAAGAGGCCATAGTAAATGCATCCGGCATCAGAGAGACAGGGCTGAAGATATGGCAGCTCTTCAGGCTATTGTCCTCTCTCTCCAGCATGGCCCATCTTGCCTCTCGGGAGGGTGGCACGCACTGCAGGACATCACGCGTGTTGGGCGGCACGTGCCGGGAACACAGAGCCCGTGGCCACCAGCCAGACAACTCACCTGTGGCACCGCAGAGGAGCCCCAAGTAATTTTCCACTGCTATGTTTAAAGGCACATGAGGGAACTGGCTGCCCCATGTTCCCCAACTCTTGCTTTTTTTTTCACTAGAAACCTGTGGATTTTATTATTTTTTTCATTTGATCATCTCGGTCCCTGTGACACGCTCTCTGCTTTTACTGATCTGCCCTGGGCTGCCTGCACAGCACAACAAGTCCTCGCAGCCATGACATTATCATCCTTGTTACAGTACAAAAGTTAAAGTTTCCTCAATTTCCCTGAAGTTCAGGTCTCAGCCTTACAAGGACCGCAGCACGCGCTTAGGTCTGCCCACAGGAACAATCGCCCATGCAGACATCGGTGGGGACCTCCATCCCGCCACGGACCCAGGCGGTCTGTAGGCACTGCCAGAAATCAGTGCCTCGATGGCAAAACAAGCGGGTGCTTTGCCTCTGCCTAAGCACGACTTCAACCCAGGGCCAACGGAGCACCACGTTCTCCCTCTCCCACTGCCTCAAGGCTCCTAGGGGCCGCTCTGGGAAAGGTACGGGGGAGCTTCACATCCTGGTGATGCTAACGGAGCCCAAGGCTCCATCCTGGAGATGCTGCTGGGCAGAAGCTAGAGGACTCCAAGGGTCTTACTGCAAAGCAAAGCCCCAAACTGGAAGCACCAGCATTTTGTGGTCCTGCCACAGAGACGTGACCGTCATCTCCACCTCCTTCCTTCACCTGAGCCCCCGGCAATGCTAACAGCATCCTGGGCCAGGAGAAACAACCACCCCTCCCCGGCCGCGCTGCGCCCCGGTCGCATCCCGCAGCGCGGGGAAGGCCAGCGCCAGGACTTCGGTCACATCGCCTTCGCGCGCGTCCCCTCTCCCTCACCTCCAGCATCCAACAGAGACGCGGGTCCTTGTGCGCGCGGGGGCGGGAAAGGCAATTTAAGAGAAACAGCAGTAACCTTGGAAACCAACGCCACGGTTAAAAGTTTCCCAGCGCGGGGCCTCCCTGCTCTCTGCCCCTTCCCACCCATCTCTGTGGTTTTACACTCGCGTCTCTTACCGATCTTTTCCCCTCGTGCTAGGGGCCCACGTCACGCGCGGGAAAGCGGCTGCCGTGCCCGCGGGATGGCCGCGCTCCACCTGCGCCTGGGCCGCCATCCCGGGGCAGATGCGCAGGGGCGAGAAGGGAAGGGGATGGAATCGCATTACAGTATTTTGGACGGGCTTTTTCTGCTTTTCGCCCTTGCTGTTTCATCCCACCCGTCGCTCCGAGACGCAGCCCCAAAAGGGCTCAGACTAATCCCGCCTCCCTTTGAGGCTCCTTCGGGCTTTCAGGTGCTGTTAGCCAAGGAAAAGGCACCTACTCCGCCCCAGGGGCAGCCTGAGGCCGACGAGGGGTGCAGCGAGCCGGCGCCGGCCCCCCGCGCCCGGTCACGGTGNCCCACAGCACAGTACCCTGCACCCCACAGCACTCCTGGGGGCACCCTGCACCCCACAGCACAGTACCCTGCACCCCACAGCACTCCTGGGGGCACCCTGCACCCCACAGCACAGTACCCTGCACCCCACAGCACTCCTGGGGGCACCCTGCACCCCACAGCACAGTACCCTGCACCCCACAGCACTCCTGGGGGCACCCTGCACCCCACAGCACAGTACCCTGCACCCCACAGCACTCCTGGGGGCACCCTGCACCCCACAGCACAGTACCCTGCACCCCACAGCACTCCTGGGGGCACCCTGCACCCCACAGCACAGTACCCTGCACCCCACAGCACTCCTGGGGGCACCCTGCACCCCACAGCACAGTACCCTGCACCCCACAGCACTCCTGGGGGCACCCTGCACCCCACAGCACAGTACCCTGCACCCCACAGCACTCCTGGGGGCACCCTGCACCCCACAGCACAGTACCCTGCACCCCACAGCACTCCTGGGGGCACCCTGCACCCCACAGCACAGTACCCTGCACCCCACAGCACTCCTGGGGGCACCCTGCACCCCACAGCACAGTACCCTGCACCCCACAGCACTCCTGGGGGCACCCTGCACCCCACAGCACAGTACCCTGCACCCCACAGCACTCCTGGGGGCACCCTGCACCCCACAGCACGGTACCCTGCACCCCACAGCACTCCTGGGGGCACCCTGCACCCCTCCTGCGGTACCCTGCACCCCACAGCACGGTACCCTGCACCCCGCAGCGCTCCTGGGGGCGCCCCGCACCCCTCCTGCGGTACCCTGCACCCCGCAGCGCTCCTGGGGGCACCCTGCACCCCACAGCACAGTACCCTGCACCCCACAGCACTCCTGGGGGCACCCTGCACCCCACAGCACGGTACCCTGCACCCCACAGCACTCCTGGGGGCACCCTGCACCCCGCAGCACTCTTGGGGTACCCTGCACAGCACGCTCAGGTCCCCCCATGCGCCATGCACCCCACGGCACAGGATGCAACGGGGCCCTGCCACCCCACAGCACGTTTTGCGTGGGGTCCCCGGTGCGAAACACGCCCCGTGGCGTGGCACACACAGGGTCCCAGGGGCGCCACGTCCCCCAGTGCTGCATCCCGTGGGCCGTCACCCTGGTGCACAGCCGTGGGGCCGAGGGGCTCAGCCACCCCCAAGGGTCCCGCTGCTGCCCCACCACCCCTCGTGTCCACCGTGGGGGCTGTGCAGGGCGAGCGGCACACGCAGGGACTCACGTGCGAGCGGAGCCGCTCTCCTCTCCGTGCCCTCCCAGGGACATCCCCGGCCCTGCTGCGCTGGGACAGGCCAAGTGGGGTGGCTTTACCTGGGGACAGTCCCCCCTCTCTGGCTGTGGCTGGCACCGTAGCATGGCTCCTCGCCAGAGCGAGGCCTGCGACTGCCGCAGCTTCCTCCCGGTAAATCACAGCCGGACCGGCCGGCAGGGCAGGACGGGTTTGCAGGGTGGCCGGTGGCATCCCCGGGGGGACGTGGAGGGAGCTGGGGGTCATGGGAGGCTCTCCAGCCCTGCTCAAGCCCAGCAGGAGACCACACAAAAGCAGGGTTAGCGAGGGGATAAGCGGTTGAATTGGGAAGCATTTCAGGGCGGTTTGCTCCATTCATGTGGCTAAAGCCTGCAATTTCCCTTTCTGCTCTGCTGGCCTTCCTCCCGGCCTGGAGCCATCCTCCCCATCAGGCACCCCAGGGCGGGCTCTGTGCTCGGGCTGCCCTGGGCTGGGGACGTGCCCCGGGGCCGGTGCAAACACCGAGGTGCGGTGGCGGGCGCATCGCCCACCCCAGCAGGCGATGCTGGCCAGGAGCCGGCCTGCCCGAGGGCGAGCACAGCCCCGCTGCAGGAGAGCAGTGCAGGCAGGGATTTCCCACAGGGGGAGGTTGGAGGGGATGCATGCCTATATATAAATGTATAGATATGTGTCTCTATGTATGGATACAATATACACGCACATACGCACACGTATGTTTGCAGGCCCACGGCAAGGCAGCACATGGCCGAGCAGCCCTTGTCTCACCCTTCAGCTCACGGGTGGATCTGGAAGGGGCATCGTCTGCTCGGTGAGGCACCCGTCACCGAGCGCACCCCAGACGCGAGCAGCTCCCTCTGCCTCACTCCTCCACCTGCCTTCCAAGGGACGTGCACAAGTGCCCACACACGTGCAGCCCCACACGGTTCACGGCTGTTTAGGGTCCTACCCAATAAGGCAAGGTCAGCCACGCAGGGCTAAGAACCTAAACCTGCCCTTATAAAAATGACCAGCATACGACAGCACCGTAACGGGTGACAGGACTCTGGGGACCCGCTCAGCTACGGCAGAGCTGCCGGGAGGCTGCCGGTGGGAGCCCCGAGGCAGCCAGGTGAGCCCGCAGCCATGGGTGCGGGACCCTCTGCCCTGCTCCCTCCGGGGTGAGCCACCGCCGCTCCCGCTGGGAAAGTCTCTCCTTGCTTGTGTAACAGCCTCGCTCGGGACCAGCAGGAAGCAGCCGGCTCCCAGTGGTCTTAAAATAGTTGAGCATTATGGGCACACCCTTGTTTTTGAGGGCAAAACCTGAGAAAGGAGCGTGGCCATCAAAGAAACACAAAAGGTAACTCCCTCACTCCCAAACGCTGCCGGAGAGCACCCATCACGGCGTCTCCCCGGCCCCGGAGCCCTGGGTGGCCAGGGCCTCGAGGTGGTGGTTTGCAATGAAGTGTCTGCAATGGATATTTTTTCTTCTTTGAGTTTGACTCATCACTTTTTAGCCTTGCGTTAACTCTCCGTGTCCGCGATGCTGCACGCCGAGGAATTTCACAGATGAATATGACAGTACGCGAAACCACTTCTGCTTGTCTGCTGCCTGCCAGCCTCGTTCGGCGGTCCCGGCTCCTGTAGCGGCCAGGCTGCGGGCGAGTGCCCCCGGCCCCTCGGGGCAGCAGAAACTTCCATCCCATTCACAGAATCACGGGTTGGAAGGGACCTCAGGGATCATCCAGTCCAACCTTTCTAGGAAGAGCAGAGTCTAAACAAGATGGCCCAGCACCCTGTCCAGACGACTCTTGAAGGTGTCCAACGTGGCCGAGTCAACCCCTTCCCTGGGGAGATTATTCCAATGGTGACTGTCCTCAGCGTGAAAAATTCCTGTGATCCTGTCCCGCTCCGCCCTGCCCGGGCTCTGGTCCGCAGTGGGGCAGACGTGTTTTGCTTTTGAAGAAATTCCCTGGATCGTGTTCATCAGAGGGCTGCGGAGGGGGTGGGCTCTGCTGGGAGAAGGGGCTCTGCGCTGGCCCCAGCACCCGCAGGCCCCCACAGCGCGGGGCGCGACCCCCGGTACCCTGCGGGACTCGCGGAGCGGCTGCATCCTCCGCCCAGGAACAGGCGAACAGCCAGGTGACCTCTGGCTTAAGGACAGCCCCCGGCCTCGCTCAAGGGCTGGGGAGCAAGATCCGGGGAAGCAAAACACTGAGGCCACTCCAGGGGTGAGCGCAGGGGGGTCCCCGCAGGCCGGCATCCCTCCGACACCAGTGTCTGGGAATGGATGCGTCCCTCTCCCGCCCCAGGGACTCCGCATTCAGAGGAGGTGCCCGACCCTCATCGGAGCGAGCGGTACTCAGCGTCTTGCAGTCCCCAGGAGCGATGCACCACTCTGGGTCGTTTATTTGTTCTGTTCTGCACTGACTGGGTGGGGGGAGGTAAACGAGAAACCAGCCCATGGGCTGAGAAATCACCATCGGGGAAGAGCTTCCCCATGTCCCGCAGGGAGCAGGATCTGGAAAACCCGCAGGGAATACGGTGCTGAGCTACCCCCTGCCCCGGGGTGGTGTTAGCAGACACAGAGCAGTGCAAGGCGGTTTTCTGCCGGGGATGGAAAGCAGAGCCGCTGCGGATGCTGGCGCGGTGCCTGCCGTGTGCGGCTGCTCATCGCGGAGCTGGGGCAGAGCCGTGCCCGCAGGCAGGGCTGCCGGCCCCCCGCCCCGGCCTCCTCCTGCCCCTTCCAGGCATTGCCAGATCCCTCTGGATTACAAACCAGCACCTGATAGGAAACCCGCTGCAGCTCCAGGTTCCCTGTCACCGCTCCCTGACGTCACTAGGGGAGCGCACGCTTCTTTAATATCCCAAATTCACCTGCTTTCAATTTCCAACCCGAGGCCTGCAAGACTTCAGGGGAGATGGGGCTGCGCGCAGCGGGGTTTGCAGCCTCGCCTCAGCTGTCAGGCCCTGTCCGCGGGCTCACAACACACAAGATCCAGTTTCAACCTGAATTTTGCCCCCTCCGCTGGTCACGTCACCGCTGCCTCCGTTTCCCTCGCTGCCAAACACAAGCCCGATTGCGGGGCAGGAAAGCCGTACCGGGGTGCGACGCTGGGGCGGGCGAGGACCAGGCGCTGCAGCAGTGGGATGCAAAACAAAGGGGATGCGGGATGCCAGATGCGGGATGCCGTACATTTCATGGCCGTTCCTGTTTGCACAGCGAGTCACCGGGATCAGGGAATTCTCCATTTAAAATGCGGATGTACAACCCTGACCCTCCTGTGCCACAGGCAAAATTACAGATTAAATCCTCCCCAGCTCCCTGCCCGGGACAGAGCCAGCGGGGGAGCGCCCATGCTCCCCGGCAGTCAGAGGGAGCCGAGTGCCTTTTCAAGGGCTAGTTTTGCACCATTGTACTTCTCTCTTCCACTGACAGGGAGAGGCGCAGGACGCTCCAGCCTGGGACATCAGCCCGGCCTCGCACCTCCAGGCAGAGCATGGCCCGAGAGCCAGCACCCTCTGCCTAGCCAGGGGCACCCCGCCGTGTCCGGGGGGGAGGCGGATCTGCCGGCANACGTCCCTCCCTGCTGCGTTCACCGGGGCAAGAGGAGAAGCACATCTCCCTCCTCAACAGCGTAGGGTACGGGAATTTCATTTGGCCAGGTCTGAATGCAGGGAGGGAGGGCTGCATGAATAGAAATGATATTTTTACGGGCCGCATTGTTCCAGGCACAGGCAGGTCGGGAGCACAATGAGCCCCTTTCCCTCTCCACTGGCATTTTCTCTGCTGCACCTTGGAAAGGCCCCAGAGAGTAAATGGTAACTCCTGCCAAACTGCGAGTTTTTGCAGCCACAACAAAGCGCCTGAAAAATATCGCAGCAGGAAGCCCTGCTCAGCGCTGGCGGCCGAGGGGCTCCTACGGCTGGCGGAGCCCAATCCCGCAGCCACCCTTGTGGGGTTTGGGAGCCCAGCAAGTGCTGCCCAGCATCGGGAGGTGCTTGCAGAGGAACCGGGGGCTGTGTCTGCTCCAGGCTCCCCAAGGACACCAGGCCCTGGGCTGCTCTCCAGTGGCAGGGAGATGGATGCATCCACCAGCCTCATCGCCTGCGTCCCTGCCCAGCCTCCTGCCCTTCCCAGCCACAAGGGGAAGGAGCGGGTGCTGCTCTCACTCCATCCTCCTCCCTGCAGAGGGCTGCGGGCTAATAAAAGGCAGCAGAGAAACCACACCAGGAAGAGCAGCTCGGGTCACACCACATCCCGCTGCTCTTGCTCTCTGCTGCACTGGGCAGGGGTTTTCCCAGGACCAGGAGAGAAGACAGCCCGTGGGAGGAGGCAAAGCAAACCGATGCTGAGGTGCGCTCGCGTGGAAACCCAGTGAGCGCTGCTCAGGTAGGGGTGAAGCAGGAAAGATCAGAGCAAGGCAGCGACAGGCCACATCTTTCCCGGCTGGGAGGAACGCAGGACTCCCCCCTGCCTGCGGCGGGCACTGCCAGCTCTGGGGTCCATCGCCTTCAGCAGGAGCAGGGGATCCCAAGCGTGTACAGCACAGGGGAGACTGGCCCCTGCCCTCAGCCCCCCACCCTCCGGCTCCTTGTGCTGAGCAGCGCTCGGGCACCCCAGAGCAGCCCCGCTTCCCCACTGCACCCTCCGCAGGCAGCTCCAGCCGCCGGCCCCAGCTCCTCCCTTCTCCCCCGCAGCTGCCCTGCGGTGCTAGCTGGAGCGCTGGGCTGCCATTAACCTGCTTTTGGCCAGAGCAGGGACGTGGCTTCCCGGCGCCCGAGCACACGCATCAATGCGGAGAACGTTCCCATCAGCTACACAGAGTAAAGGAAAACCCACACGCTCACGCTGCCCTTCCTTGTGCTTCCTGGTGCAGCCAGCTGCAGCGCACCCTGGCTCTCTGCAAAGGCAGCCCCTTCAAAGGAATGCGAGCTGAAAACCGCCGTGCCCAAGCAAGCACCATCCCACCCCTTCTCCCTGCCAGCGGTCAGCCTGGCTGTGCCCCTCGCTCCTGCTGCCTCTGGTGGCTTCCCATTTCACTAAAGCAATGGCCTCCATTTCTAAGGAGGCTTGAAGAGACCCCGAATACACATGCAAAGCCATGTTCCTGATGTTCCCACTAACTCACAAATGCAGCCAATGGGTCCCAGAAAGGATCTTCACTGGCATCCGCAGCCACGCCTCAGGGCGCGGGTAGGCTCCGATGCTTGCTGTGCAGGCTGCACGTGGACAGGACTCCAACAGGGACCAAGCAGCTTATTAAAGGGAATAAAATCCTTCAGGCAGGTCCTGCTGGGGTTGGGAACAGGAACTGGGCAGCTCTGTGCCCAAAGAGCTTGGAGGGTGGGGCTGCTGATACTGAAGTGCATTATTCAAGGCAGTTTCCCCTGGGGGTGCACCAACCATCCCCGAGAAGCACACTGCCAGCTGGGGAGTACAGATGAGGGATCTGGGAATCAGGCGAGCCGATGGAGCACCTCAAGCCCCAGCATTAATGTGAGCTCGTGAGCAAGCAGCAGGATCGCAGGCTGGCGGGACAGCCTGGTCAGCTCTCTGTGCCCCTAACCAGCGCTCCAGAACACCCTGCGCTGCGATGCTGCAGGGCCAACTCCTCCACCCAGTGAGGGTCTGGCTACACGACCATACCCCCCTACCACAGAGCCACCGCGAGCCAACCCAAGCAAGCAGTAATGACAGTTGCCCTAACGTTCTGAGTAACATTAGCACCTGCGGAAAGCATCATCCCTTCCAAAAGCCACCCATGTCCAGGTGCTTCATTTCAGACCCCTGGCATCACTATGAACCCGCATGCTCTTGACTCCCCCGCTGATGAAGACAACTGCTGGGTCAACCCCAACGCACCCGGCCTCAACCTCCTCTGTGCAGCCCTGCTCACTGAGAAAGGCTGAAGCACCTCGCTAAGGAGGCCGTGCCTGCTGTACAGGGGCTGCGAAACAACGTGGTGCCAGGCACACCATCTCCCCCCAAACTAGGGGACCTCATGGCCCAGGGCCCGAGGTGGAAGAACACACAGACACCAACACTCAGTTAAGTTGTAGGAATTTATTTTAAATAACCTACAGTTGATTAAAAGGGAATTCATGATAAAAATAGAAGATACTTGTTGAGGAAAGGCTGCAGGAAATGGTCTTCGCACACACACTACGCTAACAATGCCTCTAAAACTAATGATTATAGCAAAAAAAGGTTTCACATTAAAATTCTGCTTTTTAATTTTTTAAAATTTTTTTACACAATTACAAAAGAAAAAATAAAAGCCCTAAAATCTTGATTTTTTTTCCTTTTTGGACCAATGCTCATTTCCCTCGAAATTTATTGACCTGTGAAACTTCTTTTTACACAATAAAATCTTTCAAGTAAAAGAGGGGAGTGGGGCTTAGAAAAAAAGGGGGGGGAAAGGTAAAACAGTCTGACAAACCTAAAAAGTAGATATTCTTGAAGTGTACAGAGCATGTTCAGAACAAAGGGTGATGGGAATATCATTTGTTGCCAATTTCACTTGTCCTCAAATCCCACACGCATCTCCCCATCACACGGCCCCCTCCCACCCCACTCCCCAAACCTACACGATCTTTAAGATCAAGAAGAAAAAAAAATACCTGTTTAAATATTTTAAAATAATTAAAAGAAATAAAAATTCACATTTAAAAAAGGAACACTCAAGTCAGGAGGCCGACTTCCCATCACGCTTTGCTCTGAACAAATGCGGCGGATATTTGTAATTCATGTTCCAATGCCACGACTGTTTCAAGTGACAAATTAGAAAAGATTTGGGTATTTCCATGACTATAGTGACAGCTGTAACAGGTGCGTTGGGTTTTCTTAAATTTTGTTTATTTGTTAAATTCTGAAATGGGGCAGGAGGGGGAGGGGAAGGGCAGGGGTTAAGGAGTCCATTTTCTATTAAAATATAGAAGTTATTGCAAAACCCTAACTGTAAAAACGCACCAATATAATTGGATTTTGTATACAGTAGCTAAAGATTCCCACGCTCTCAGTGTGATGGTGAATTTGCCTGGCGGAAGGTTGACAAATCCCCCATCCACTTGCCCTGCCTCAAGAGAAAAACCACACAAACCAGACAGCTAGAATTTGGATCTCTGAAACATTTTTAAATAAGTTGTCCATAGGACAACTGGCTCAGCTCCTTTAGGATATTTCCAGGTTATGCTTTCTGCAAGATGTTGGCTGTTTTATCTGATGCTCACTTGCCCCTTTCCTCCCCCTTCCCCAGCATCCAAGGACAAGTAAGGCTCACAGTTTATCAATCTCCCTAAAAACCAGGCTACTCCCCCTTTTTTTCCCATAAAATTCAGCTCATTAAAAACAGGTTAAAACTCATAGTCTTCCTCTGCCATGTCGATAGCCCAGGCAAATTTCTCTCGTTGGGTTTTGTTATAAATCTTCTCTATAGGAATTCCCCACTTCTTACACCTGCAGAAGAGGAGACACTGTTAGAGTCAACACAGCACAGGCGCTCAGCTGTCCCCTGCAGTGTCGCAGAACTGCCCTGCTCTTCCCCCAGCCCCTTCCTCGCTCTGCTCCACTACAAGACACGCCACCCAGCCCTCTGGCGTTAGACCCTGCAGGTTCTCTGCATCACCTCCCAGTGGGGTGCTGGCTTTGGCTGGCATGTTACACTTGAGGCAGGAGACTCTCTTGTAACTTCCTGACACCATTTTAAGATATAAAGGAAGGCCACAGAGACAGACATCTCTGGCAGCACAGGGGCACTGCTCTCAGCCACAGCCCTGTCTGCTGTGGGGGACAAGACACAAGGGAAGGGCTGGTTCCTTCCAGCACACCCCAGGCTCATACTTACCAAGCAACGGAGATCCTGGGATCCAGATAGTTGAGTTTGGAGGTGCCCAAAGCTATCTGCTTGTTCTCCTCCCTATCTGTAGCCTGAACCTCCAGCTTCATCAGTTGCTCCTCAATCCTCTGCACTGCTTTCTTCTTGCTCTCCACTGTCCTGGGGTAGGAAAGAATCAAAGCATTTAATGCCTAATGTCCTGCTGGGCTTGAGATGGCAGCGTTGTGGGAACCCAAAGGGACTCTGCTCAAGGTAAGCAATGCCACCAGCCACAAAGGGCAGCTGTGTCAGCACAGATGGTGACACAAAACACTCAGCACATGCAATTAAGAACTGACATTTTCAAAGAGGCAGAGCAGAAATCTTAAGCAGCAGTTTTGTTTGATGGGGTTGGAAGCAACAGCCTGAACTGTACTGATGCTACACCCACTTAAAAACCATCCCACCTATCCCTCTGTAATAGTCACGCTGTGATTCTGCTTTCAGAGCTCCCTTAACTCCCTTAACCCCGTGGCTATTCTGCAGAGTCCCCATGGAGCCCATGTACATCGTCTGCACCGCGGGCTTCCAACAGAGCAGAGCAGAACCCAGAAAAGTGCATGTGCAATTGTGTAACTCCTGGCTCCCCGTTAAGATGGCAATGCTGCCCACTGGATCCATTGCTCTGCTTGGCCCTGGGCAGCAGGGTGGTTGAGCACTGGTTGGTGCTCAGCTCAAGAGGGGTGACATAGAAGAGACTAATGCTAGTGACCACATCGGGAACAGCAGTGTCAGGCCACCCTATAGTCCTCAGCTTGAAGGCCATTTCTTCATGCACTGAATAAAGAAGGGACAGGAAAGCCTGAGGAGGAAGTCTTCCCAGATCACAGGCTGGGGAAACGGAACACAGGGTGAAGGACCCATTTGAAGCTGAGAGTACTGTGAGCATCGCACAGCCTGGTAACACCAGCCTTACTTTTTAGACTTCTCATCCCTCCGGACCTTGGCATCAGCTTTGGCGCTTTTCAGTTCTCTCCTGGCATCAGCTAACTGCTCCTTCTTGGCATCGATCTAGGAGAGGCAAAACCAGACGGCAGCACCATGAACAAGCTGCTGACAACTATGGTAGTCACCCGTGGCCAGTATGACCCAGGGAGTGAGTTTGTGACCACGTTCATAATCTACCAGCACTCAGACCCACTTCTGCAGAACAGCAGTTAGGCCATTGCCCTTTCAGTTTGCTGCAAAGCCTATTGTGGTGAAATATTCCCCTCAGAAAATAGGGCCCCACTCATTTCCAAAGACACGGTGGCGCTGGGAGCTCTCTCACACAGCTACAACCAAGCAGGTGAAGGCTTGGCCTGAGACTGCCCAACAGCCCCTCCAGGCAGCTTGTCTGTCTCCACTGTGTCCCACTACTACCAACTCTGATGATAACATGGAAGGATGATCCCTGTTTCCTCAGCAGCAACCAGTTCTTGCCCCAAATCCTACAGGCTGAAAGCTGTTAAGGTTTCAGGCAGTTCTTCTCCAGTAAGTTTAGGATTCAGGGAGATTTAGCATTTTGCAGCCCCTGTTCAACCATTCCCCTTAAACATCCCCCAAGCTCTAAGATCTAGGGTGAAGGCAGCCATGTTAGGTGTTACAGAAGCAGGGGACACTGCAGTGCCAAACCAGAAGTCCTTATTGTGAAGGTTACTCTAAAGCCAGACCAGGAACAGACCTAACCCCTTTGGACCTCATGGCCTTCACCAGAAACAATCTGCAAAGGAAGAGGTCAAGTCAGAGGGGCATAATGTACCATGTACACAGCCTGCACTGACAGTGGCCTACGATTCACACAACAGGAGTGTACGCTCACTCTGGGTTCTTTAGGGGATACAAATCGGAGCTAGGGGCTGCTGCTCTGAAGTTTCAATGGCAGCAGAATGCATAGCTATGGGATGAAGGGCAGATAAAAAGGGTCTGGTCTTGGTCTTTACAAGTAGAAGATGACTCAGATTGAAAGGTGTCCCTTTCAGCTCACTACTCCTCTCCAAGCAGGCCCATCTCTGAGGCAGCGCTAACCAACTCCTGACAGGGAAAAGCAGGCTCTGCCTCCATTTCACCCCAAGTGAAAGGAAATGGTGACTCCCGAGATGCAGCACTCTGAGCCCTGCCCCAACCCAAGAGCTGGGCAAGGGTGGGGGTACCTTGCTTTGCAGGTTCATCATGGACTTCTCGAAGGTCTTCGGCGGAGCCCTCTGGTGGTTACACAAAATGGCAACCGCTCTGTTGGCACGGTTATAGGAAAGGATCTTCGCTGGGATGTTATCATCCGCTGCAAAGTACAAGAAAGTGGTGAACAAGTGGATTCTCCAGGGCTGTGCAGCCCCAGCCAGTGTCCTACCAACTCTGCAAGCTCACAGTCACTGCAGAGCTGACCTTCTCCTCTGATGGGCCAATCTCAATACTGCATTTTAATTACAGTCCTAAGAGCCTGACCACTTCCATCCTGGGCCCTAACTCTTTCTGGGACAGCTTCTTCAAAAGCAGACGCCATTTGCCACTCGTGAGAGGGGAAGCACATCCATGCTCAGAGCAAAGGGACAGCAGGACCATACTGCTCATATATACACATATATATATAT
>VZTV01030391.1:0-10768 GCA_013400875.1 Anhinga rufa
ACTCCAGAAGCTATTTTCCACTGAAATGTGAAAGCTTTCTCATAGCAGTAAAGAGATCTTCATGTAAATATAAAGAATAAAAAATGTAACACCTACAGTGCAACAATATCCTAAAAACCTCTCAAAATGTATTTTAAAACCATTTTTCAACATTGCCAGTACACACTTGGTGCTATTTGCAACGTAGATTACAGCTCCCCTTTTGAAGAATTAGTATTTCTAGTACTAACAAGAGTAGCAATGCAAACCTTGCATGTTACTTANCAAACCTTGCATGTTACTTACACATTATCATTTGGAGTAGTTTAACCTACGTCTTTACTGTTTTCCACCAAAAAAAAAAAAAAGGGGGGCCCAGGTTTTTTAAGGTGTATAGGTGCCAAAATAAGTAGATGTGTCCCACAAAGTACTTTCAGAACTCAATGGACATCTACTCTCATCCATTTCTCAGTGTCAGCACCTGTCTAGATACTTCTGAAATTCCCACCAGTCTCCATATGTGCTCTGGACAGATCAATGTTCTTTATAATTTGGCACAGTGCTTCCCAGGCTGGCAGGGTGTGAAAGAACAGTGAAAAGAGACTACAAATAGAAGGTAATAGGACATGCCTTTTCTGAACAGTGCAGCCTGCAAGGTTAAACCAAAGTAATACCCTTCTAAGCAGCCCTGAAGGAGTTAAATAATTTACAAGGGCTGGCAGAGAGATGAATGAATTCCCTGCAGGGAGCTCAGCAATTCAATCTGGGGTACTCCTAAAAGGAGATTGGGTATCTTAATGGGTTACAGTCTATTGGAAGAAAGTGATGAATGGCAATAGAGACCACAAAATCTCCCCTGTGTCACCTCCCTCTTTCAATTCCACTCCTGATAGACTGTACACATGTTAACAGCTTTCTGTGTCTTTCAAGGGCATGTATTTCTGGCAAGGACATATACTTTTCTGACAAGGTTT
This sequence comes from Anhinga rufa, assembly GCA_013400875.1. Taxonomy (NCBI): domain Eukaryota; kingdom Metazoa; phylum Chordata; class Aves; order Suliformes; family Anhingidae; genus Anhinga; species Anhinga rufa. The sequence continues at coordinate 954 of VZTV01030391.1, forward strand.
ACAGAACATTTTGTTCTGCACCATGTATACACATGCTGCTGGATCCTATTCCTATTATATATTCAAACACCACACATAAGATTGCCATCACACAATCTGTCTTGAGCTGTCCCAATGCACAGAAAAAGTTCAAACTGTGATGTAAAAAAATAATCACCCTTTACTTAATTCTTATCCAGAATCAGCTGGTCTGGTCTTTCTGTACTGATAGGCACACCATGGGAGAAGACCACTAAGGTATCTATTCTCCACGTCTCCTCATTCATTCTTTCATCCATCTGCACCTGCTCTTTGTGGAAGCTTGTCATTTCAGGAACATCTCTCCATAATTGTATTCTATCAATACAAGTCCTCATGCCCTTCTCTATTATGCTACCACAAAACAATTTCAGTGGCATTTAACCATCTGCTAAAACAGGTGTGCAACTGCTTTCCTGACTAGAGAGGTTTTGCAGTATTACTATGTTAATCCATGATGCAGGCTGGCAAGCAGAGGAATAGACTTTGTCAAGGATTCTAGACCACCAATAATTTTCAGCTTAGCCAAAAATGCTACAGCACTAATTGTACTTTGTACAGTCAGTAGCAGGTCATCTCAGGAAGTACTAGAACAAAGGAACTTATACTATTGCAGAAGAAGGAAGAAAACAGTGTTAAATTAATTTCTAAAAGGGATTAATTAATGCATGTTTTACATTAAACTGGGACTCTTGTTCTACTACTGAACAACTTTGCTTGGGTATAGATAAAATGAAAAATCAAACTAATTTTCCATGGGTGATGTAAAATCTAAGAGGCAATTCATTTAAAAAAAATAATAAAATGACAATACATTCTAGTCAGGAATATTACACAGAACGTTATTCTCCAAGTCCTATCACATCCGGAGTAAGAAAGATATAACTTTATACTCTTCTCACAAGACAGAGGGCTATAGCAAAATGAGAAATACAAAGAGCTGCACAGCAACAGAAATTTGTGCAAGCAAGGCTCTGTGCAATACATTTAAATATAAATTGTTCCCTGATTAAAATTTTTATCCCATACCTAGAAACTTGTAACTTAGCCAAATACACCAAAGACAACTATTACTCTAGAGCTGAAATTGTGCCCCAGGAGTAAACATATTGACTGTCATGGCTTACCAAGGCATTCAGGAAAGCTACTTAAGTTTAATGAATCACAGAATTGTCACCATTTAAGGCCCTGAAGGTGTATATTCTGCACCATCTGTGGGTAATTCTTTGAGCAGCAGAACGCACAAATTCCTGTGGAACTGTCCCATGTGAATTCTCCACTGCCTAGCAGTAAGTTCAGGCCAAGCAATGGCTCCTTCTCAGCTGCCAATTTTCAAAGAATTTCTAATAAATTAATGCAATTGAAACCACTAACTGCTCTGAAAAATGTGGTTGAAACTCATCTCAAAACTGTTGAAATGTTGTTAGAAGAGGACAGAAAAAGGCACTGTAGTCACAAAAGTCTTGTTTTAGTAGGAAACCAGAGTAAAAAAGAATGATAGCCCTGGGGTCATATATATAGATTTTATTTTAAAATGGCTGAATTAAAAAAAAGAAACAACACCACAGAAGTTGGCATAGAAAAAGGTATTAACATCAATGACTCTGTACAGAAGATATTAGGCATTTTTTTTCAGTGACGTCAAATACCAATATTTGCTGTAGCATTTCCATTAAAGTGCAAAGAAGTCACCAGTTTAAATTTTCCTTCAGTACTGCCAGAAAAGGCCAGTGACTCCTCCATCTAACAGCCATTGTTTTGGCTGGGGAAAAAAAAAGAAAAAAAAAGGAAAAAATAAAGAAAAAGAGTAACCTGAATGCACATGTCCACATAATCTGTTTGAAACTGAACATTGTCTCATTTCTGGAGTGATTTTATTCAGCTCTCCTCCCTATTAAGTTGTTTTCATACTCTTCTGTAAAACAAGCATCTTGGACCTTCAAGGTCTAAAGCTAAACTCCAAAAGCTCATTCCTTCACCTTTTCCTCAAATGTCATGCACTAACCCATCAAACAGTGTCCAGTCTCCTGAGGTACATCTGAATTGGCTGGTACCCCTCACAGAGCGCGTCTTACATGAATGTATCTTACATGAATGTTCAAGACCTGAACAGAGTACAGCTGTGTTAGCACAGCACTATCTCCAAGCTAATAAATTCTGCTTCTCAGCAGGCTGACTGGCTCCTCCAGGAAATCATGCCATGCTGACACAGCTATTCTGCCTGATCTCCGAACAGGAGCTGTGCTCTACGGCACAACCCTCCCGTCTTTGCATAACTCATGTGGGTTTCTCCTGCCTTTCCATGCCTTTGAGTTCCCTCAAGCATTTCTACCCCTACACGATATTTCCTGCCTCCTATCTGGCATTATCCTTCTGTCTTGCCCCTCTCCCCTACTCATGCAGCATGAGCTGGCTCTGCTGAAGGCAGGTGATTTCCTTAGGACTAAATACAGAAAGCCAAATTCTGATGTTTCTTCCCACAGAAAGCAGCCCTGCTAATCTCTTGGGGAGTAAAGTACCACTCAATATGGCTATGCTTGGTAGAACAGGCCCTGAAGAAGGAGTTCAAGATTTTAACTTGCTAAAATCAACAGCAGCAGCAACAACAAGAAAGAAAAGGGTAGTGAGGGAATAGCTGTATATTTCAAATACAACATATTCTGTAGATCAGACACCTTCAAATTCAGAGACCACCAAGGAACTCAGGTTTAAATCATGATGCATTTCAACAAAATATACAATCAAAACATGAAGAATGCCATATTTGGCTGTGCATCTACCAAGAAAGAGGCCAGAGGGGAGACAGGACAGGGAGTGGATACGCAGTTTGTGGCTCTGTCATGGTTTAGCTCCAGTCAGCAACTAAACACTAGACAGCCGCTCACTCACTCCCCCCACACCTGTGGGATGGGGGAGAGAATTGGAAGAGCAAAAGCAAGGAAACTCGTGGTTTGAGATAAGAACAGTTTAATAATTAAAATAAAATAGTAACAGTAATAATAGTAATAATAATGATTGTGATAATAATAATAATGATGATGATGATGATGATTATGATAATGATACTGTAATAAAAAGGAAAGTAATGAGAGAGAGAAATGAAGCCCAGAAATAAAAAGGGGGGGGGGGGGGGGGTGAAACAAACCAAAAAACCCCACAAGTGATGCAACTGGTCGCCACCCACCAACCAACACTGCTGGTCCCCGAGCCACGATCGCTGCTTCCCCCGGCCAACTCCCCCCAGTTAATATATGGGGCATGACGTCATACGGTATGGAATACCCCTTTGGCCAGTTTGGATCAGCTCTCTTGGCTGTGCCCCCTCCCCTCCCATCTTCTTGTGCCCCTGGCAGAGCAAGAAAGCCTGGAAAAGTTCTTGACTAGTACAGCACTACCCAGCAACAACTAAAGCATCAGTGTGTTATCAATTTTATTTTCATACTAAGTCCAAAACACAGCACTATGCCAGCTACAGTGAAGAAAAATTAACTCTATCCCAGCTAAAACCATGACAGGCTCTTTTCAATTTCTCTAATCTAGCTCAGATTGCTATCATGACTTTCACTAATGAAGATACTGTGTGGAACTTCTGTAATAAAGAATGTACTGTACTGTGCTAGACAGAATAAAGAAATTATTTAAAATCATAATAATAAAAGTTGTGCTGAAGAATACAGCCCAGGGGTCTCAAAGTAGTAAGACAGATTTTATTCACTAAAGAGTTGTAGTGGGGTGTTTCTCTTCTCAAATAAGGAATTATAAGATAATTATAAAGTGCTGGGATTAAATATTCTGTACACATTTTCTGGAAGTGGAGCTGTGATGTGATAAATCCAGTAGTTCTTGACTATGGTTAATGATGTGTTTGGGCATGCCAAAGTAATTTTCTGGACCAGTTTAGTAATAAGGTAATAATTTCTTTCTCCTTGAATCTAAAATTCCCCTAAAATCACAAAAGAAGTGATTTTTGGAAATTATGTGACCATGTGGATAAGGCCAAATAGAGCCCATAAACAAACGAAAAAACAAAAAACCCCCAAACCCCAAAAAACCCAACCAAAGGAACCCTCCTAAACAGAAAATTAAAAATTATCCAAAGGTGCTAGAGGTCTCATGCCTGTCCAATAATGTGAGAAAAACTTATCCTTTGAAGACCTGAGTAGCAGAAAACAAAAGGTAATTACCATCTGACAGCTTTCTCTATATACAAAGAATTGGTAGTGCCTAATGGGCAGGTGCCCACATTAGAAAAAACATTAATTAGTACCCTTGTTGGCAGGCTCAGCTGAGAAAAACATGACTAAATGAGCATGGAAACTGAAGTGCCTTCTGTGATGATAATTGCATGTACCCACATTTATTGTAATTTGGGATGTGATTTTCCATTTGGATCTGAATCACTGAAAGGGTCTAGTTGTTGTGACAACATACAGGGATAATGACTCTATTAAAACACTCAGGGCCTAATTTCCAAAGGTATTCACCACCCCACCTTCAATGGGAGCAGAAAACTTTTGGTAGCTTGGAAAATTTGGACACTCATCATAATTTCAGTGCAAAAACTGCCAAGAAAGGCACAAAGTAGCAATGACTGTCGACACAAAGAAATGCAACACCAAACTTTAAAATAACAGATTTTGTAAAAATGAGGAAGGCGGAAAAGTGTGAGAGGGAAATTGTTTTGTTTTCTTTCATTTTACATGAAGAAAAAAAAAAGCAGTAATAAATGTTGAGCCTGCAAATTACACACATCAGCAACTTTCTTCAGTAGCAGAAACACAAATTCAAATAGTACATTAGAACTGAATTATGACGTTTCTAGAAAAGTTGAAGGTAAATTGTATTTTTCACAAGGATAGATTGTAAGCAAGTACAGAATAATATGAAAAAGGCCGGTGTGATTTGACCAGATCCTCAGAAGTACTGGATGAAGCCTTTCACAAGAGGCTGGTCCCCAAGGCTGTAACACAGAAATGTCATTCTGGGCTCCAACGTACTGTGGGCCTGACTGCGAAAAAGACCAACAGCTGTAACCTGGGAAGATACGTGTTGTTCTGGTGATGTTCCACACACCTGATTCATCTGACCAGTTGCAGAAATAATTACACACCATCTCATAAAGCCCAAACAAGTAATTTTCCCCTCATGTAAGTGTTTGGAGTGCCTGCTTTAAATTTTCCAATTGTTATTATAATCATTATGATAAACATCATGTTCTTTTAACTTGCTTGATATGAAACCCTTTGTAGCCATGATTCATACCAGCTTGTATCAAATTAGTAGTTACATAGCAATCAATTTAGCAAAGTGAAAATCATTCTCATCTGAGGAATTGCATCATCAGGGCTGATTTCAGAGGGTGGACAGAAAAATGAAGATATCTTGTTACTACTGTACACTCACAAAAAGAAAAGGAGAATTGATTTCTCTCCAGTAGCATGCAAACCAAGGTAATCACTTTAATTCCGGGCTTTTCAAATACCACAGAAGAGCCTGGAAGGAAACGAGAGCCTTAAGCCCTGACCCTGCACTGAGACATCTCTGCCTAGACTGAGCCAACCTGTGGTCTGACCACGTCCAGCAGAGCTTCATGAAGACGTATAACATGTCTGCCTGCACTTAATTTCACAATCAGGGCATATATGCCTATGTTGGATAGCATTCAGCAGGCTTCTGCAGCTGAAATTGCTCTGGAAAGAAAAAGAAAACCAGAGAGAGATGTAAAATAGTCCATAAAGTTGCATGTCAAGGCTTTGCAAAGCAGAACAAGCTGTTCCAATGAATGGTTAGGAAAGCCTGGAACTGCTCTGTTGTAGTACAAATGACTAGAAATAGACCTGTATTTTTTCTAAAAAAAAAAAAAGAAAAAATACAAGAGGAATTTTAACGAAAAGATATCAAGAAACAACAAAACAACTTACCTAAATCTTATTCCCATTGTCTGTGAGTAGAGATTAATTTAGCCTTAAATTACCTGAAGTTTTCTGAAGTGTTAAGCATTTAAGAATTATACAGCAGACATCAAAATCAAGTCAAGCTGCAAGACTCAGAAGATTTTTATGTATCTCATCTGTTTTGCACAGTGGTAGAATGCTTATGTTAATAGGACAGTACAGGAACTGTCATGTACTTATCTTTTTATTAACCAGGTTTGCACATAGCTGAATGAATGTTGGGCATAATCTAGAATTGGAGGAGGAGAAAAGATACCATTAAAATAGGAAACAAAAAGAATGTTTTAAAAATTGGAGAAAAAATATTTAAACACTTCTGGCTACATTTTCTTGATTAAAATTTCACAAAACAGCTCTTAGGAAATGTATTTGTAATTCTGAGTAATAATGAACTTCCTCATAATTTTAAAATGCAGGAGACAATAGAGTTAAAAAAGATACCTACTGTTTTTTCTCAAAAAGGTAGCACTGTTAACCACAAATAAATAAATAAATAATAAGACTAAGAAAACCCAAAATTGGAATAAATAATATAACCACAAAAATCACAAAACAGCCTTAGAGACTACTGACTTCTATACCATCCAGTGCAGCATGGTGCAGCTATATCCAACTTGTCAGAAAATGCCCTACCTCTTAAAGCAGAGACACTACAGCCACATCAGCGCATCCCAGGGCCAAGCTCATGAGCTCCACCCACAGTGTTCCAGTGATGCAGCTTCCCAGCCTAGCATGTGGCTGCATTAGCTCATGTGTGCAGTAGGCAGGAGGTCTCTGCACTGTGACCCATGTACTGAGGAGACTTATCCTAAGTTTACAGGTAAATGCACTCAAGGTGACAAAAACCAAGAAGGATTCTCAGCTGATAATAAATTTGTGCTTGATGTGCAGTAAAGCTCTGATGCTCTTGTGAGTCTTTGCTGCCTGGCATTGCCCTCTCTGAGTGCTGGCTGTGCTAGTGCAGATCTGGGGCAAGGTGAGCACCTCACTCTTTCATACACAGGCTGGGCCTGAGCATATTCCTGCTCCCTGCTCTCTCTGCATCATTGTACAAGGTGTTCGTCCACACCGGGAGCTTTCAGCCTTCACACAGGACATAGGCCCATGGGCATCTCCAGAGGCTGCTCTCTAACATACTGCTGCTTCTACTTTATGTGTGGAGGCACCTCAGACAAGAGGGAAGAGTGGATAAAACAATCAAAAAAGGTGGAGGAAAAGGCAGAGCTTTGTAATGTCAAAGGAGCAGGGACTCCTTTGGAGCAATAGTGAGGGAAAGGTGTATGATACAGCAACTTAGACGGCTCAGAAAAGATCACGTAGGAAAGTGATGGACAGCCTTTTTAGAGACATCAAGGTACAGCAGAGACTATCTGCTAGTGGTAATATAATTATGGTTTGATATCTTTGCAATGGAATAAAATGCCTTATCCCATTCCACCTCTATTAGAGCACATATGCTATTAATATTTTATTACTATTAACACTTAATTAGATTAAAAGCAACAGAAATTGCTAGCTTCGTGAGCTGACCTTTTATCACTAGCATCATATATATTATTTTGGGGGTGGTTAAACTTAGAGAGACCTCAAGCTAGTACATATTGAAACCTCTCCATTATATGGCACTGTATATAAAGTACACTGTATATAAAGTGCAATCAGCTGTACTATCTGAGGAACACAAAGATTTGCTGTGTCTGACTTGTAAATCTTTAGTCTGATTCACACAGAGTTTGTCCAGATATTCCAGATAAAATGTATTCAAATACCCAAGACACAATACAGATGTTTACATAGCACAAAACAAGACATGTCTAGGTAAAAAGCTAACTCAAGTACTTGCAGCGCAGTTAGGTTAGTGCAAGGCTCTTGTAAACTAATTTACTTGTTGACAGTTATTGTTCTTTCAGAGGCTGCTTGGGGATCTCTAGGCAGCAGAGATGGCATTCCCTCACAGAATACAGTCTTTGTTTGAAATAATAAATGTGAATGCCATCTCTAGCCTCAGCTGATAACGAGCACTCATCTCCTAGGACAGCCAGAACCCTTTGTCAGCTTGGTCTAAGTACTGGGAGAATGGTGAGAGCAACAGTGCAGTGATTTTCACCCTGTTTTGCATTTTTATTAATGAACATTTAATACTTCTCTGTCATTTATGATCACATATAATATATTGCACACATTATTAAAATAAAAATATGTCCACAGAGTCTAAAGACTTGAGGTGATGCTATGATTGAGCCTGTGCAGTTCAAGCAGTAGACAGTCCCTGCCTCAGAGACGTACAGTCTATTTAGATAAGATAGATAGTACGTGTGGGTTTGAGGGGTAGAGAGGGAGGCGTGTGCAGTGTGATAGCAACAAACAGCGTGCTAGTTTCACAACCGTTCTTTTTGGAAGTGTGGGAGAGTGTGAAGAGAGGGAGAAGGAAGGTTAGCTATAAAGTTAGATGGAGAGAAAAGGGAAGGGAGAGAGCATTTTAGGAAAGGTGATGGGCTGAATAAGACAAGAGAGAACAAGAAGAAACAGTACATGGGGGTGAGTAGAATGGGAGGTGAGGGGTAGGAGCAAACCTTTAGCACAGCAGAAAGGCAATTGTCAATACTACAGGAATTTCAGAAAGATGGGACTTCATACCGCCTGTCTTTAGCCATATAACAAGTATTAATTTGATTTAGTTATGTCAGCTGTATTTCTAATGAGTTGAGCACTTCCACCAGTGACTAGTCTACTTGAGACACCTGGCTAACTTGCCTTTGGAGGTGCTGATTTCCCTCTGTTGATGCTACAGGGAGTCTAAATAACTTGCTTAGACTGTATATTCAAATTTTTAGTGGGCTGAACCTAGGTGACAGGAACCCAAGCCATATGTCCCAAAGTCCCTGTTTGACAGTTTCTGATACAGCTCCTATTATTTTTTACATTAGCTCTGAAAAGCTGGCAGATCGAAGGCCAGGGTTGTGACTTTGTGCATTTGGGGAAAGATGGAGTTTCATTGTACAGAGGGAAGGACACTGATAACAAAGTAATCATATGGAAAGTGCTACACTCATTTTACCATTTTTGTCTGTGGAAGACACAAACTTGAGAATGAAGTCTGCATTCTTAAATTCAGAAAGGCTGGTTTACCTCAGCATTTCTCTTTTTTAATGCTTTTGCACTTTCACTGAAAAAGATCTATGTAAGCCAGCCTGAATATCAGCATAAGCAACCAAAAGTTCAGTTTTCTCTCAGGGAGTAGTAAATGGGAGGTATTTTCAGGCATTTTTCAGTAGGACAGGGAGGTATTTTCATAATTAGCATTTTTGCATCATCTGACACGTTACTTGTTCTTTTTCAACTCATCTGCTTTTGAAGATTTTTTTAAAATAGATTTAACAACAAAAGGCTGCTAAAATTGGAAACTGTGTGAGATACTTCGGTATTCAATCAGAGCTGATTCTGACACTGAAGATAGTTGTTGTTTAAGAACTTTCAACAAATGAACAAGATCATAGCACAAAACAAAGAAAAATCTCAGTTCCTCTACTTGTATGTTCATCATTTAAGTCTCACAAGGCACCTGAGGAAATAGGTTCAGTTCTGAAATGGTTGATCTGTTCTATTCAGTTGTGAGTTGTTTTTACAATGTATCAAGGCAAGTAATAAACAAAGCATGCTTTATTAGATCATTATCTGCTTAAATAGTTTAAATAATGGTTTCTAGATTAGTTCAGACATACTTCTACGTATAATTTTTCATGTGGAATCCCCAGTCTATAAATATTCTTTAAGTGATTCTTATTGAAATCTGGAATTTAATGCTATAAGAATACAAACGAGTTGAGATTTTCCCCGGCGGGG
>VZTV01030392.1:0-34474 GCA_013400875.1 Anhinga rufa
TCACTACAGCCATGTCTACGCTTGCCTCACTTTCAAGGCGGGGGGGGAAGGCAAAAGAAATAAAAAGGGCCTCCTTTATTTGTCAGGTCTGGTACGACCCCGCCAGAGGTAATGCCAGCAACGCACAGCTGGCCACAGGCATTTTTTTTAGCAGTATTTCACATGGATGTACTTCATGCAGAGTTAAATGAGACGAGGTTAAAACATCTACCGTGAGACTGGCAGACTTCACACCAAAGCTAAAACCTTTGGAAATGGGCTTCACGCACGTTTTTGGCTTATTTGCTCATCTGTCCTACTTAAAAAAAGAGATTTATTCACCATACATTCATGCCCCTCCTAAACCTAGCGTTCCCCCTACCTCAGGGCACGCTCATATAAGCAAACTTGATTAATACAAAAAAGGCAAGTTCTGAACACATGCACTTTCTTTTCCCTGCAAATTCAGGACATCGATGGAAGAAAACACTAGACAAGGACTCAAAGAGCCAGATCACATTTCAGGATATGAGAACTCTTCCTTAGCTAAAATATGAACTGCCAAATACTAACCCACAGCTTTTTTTTTTTTTCCAGGTACTAACTCAAATTTGGGGTTTTGTCTAGAAAGCTGACTATATTTAAATTTAAAAAAAAAAAGAAAGATACATTTTCCGTGCGTCTACATTCCCTAGGTTTGGCTGGGAGAGACCACAGCAACGCCAACATGGAGCGGGAGGCTGCATCTCCCTGTCTAGCTACCTCCAGGAATATGGGAAATCACAGCTTCCCATCTTGTTATAGAGCAAGGAAAAAGAAATAACCATCCAATTTGGTGTTTTTTCCTCCCCAAACCAAACTTCCAAACCTTTTGATATTTGCAAGTTACTGTTACAAACCTGATTTTCAGTTGGGTACTGCAGTCTCCTACTGATCACCGAGATGACTCTGTTTCCTTAAATTAATTCAATATGTGAATTAGTAATGCATAAATTAGTTGCACATGGCACTAGAGGGGAAATCAAAACATACAGAAGAACAAAGTGTAACTATCTAAAAACCAATGTCCATGTATGGTGAATTAATATGACCCAACAGGTTACGTCAGAGTTCCCCTGAAATTCCAAAAGCAGTGTGAACCACACCAAGATACCCAAGTCCCACTTTTCCTAGAAGGTTTTACCCATGCTATTAATGGGGCTATAAGCCAACAGCATTTTTCTTTTTGTGATTTTTTTTTTTCCACCTTCTGTCTTTTACAAAGAACCGAAGAGCCAAAGAACCTCTTCCAGCTATGGCAGACAAATTCAGATAATCTGGCAGAAGCAAGAGGAGTTCTCAGTATTCAGTCCTGTGACCGCTCTCTGCAAAGGCTCAGTTTTTATTTCCCTGCAGCAGACCATTAAAAGCTACCGAACAAAGTGTTCTGCTTTTTTATCAGAATCATCTGGAATTACAAGAGTTATACTACAAAGATGACAGACAGTTTACCGATACCTTGTAGAGCCACATATCCTGGTTCACTTAATATGCAAGAAAATCCAGTACTAAAGGCACATTTGCACTCGTGCAGTGGTTCCTTAGGGTTATTCTGTCTGATTAGAAAAGAACATACTGCATGAAGAGTAAGAAGCTACACCACCTTCAATCCTAGCGTTACTATAGAGAAGATTTGAAACACACACAGTATAAAATTTTATAAAGAGGAAGAATTTTCTCTTTCCAGCCTAAAAAAAAAAACCCAACCTTACAATTTCAACATGATGAAGTTCATACACAGACCTCCCGAAGCAGCTGTGACCACAGCCCCTCCTGGCCACCAGGCGCATCAACTGAACGAGACCAGCCATTTCTCAGACCGCTTTCCGTGAGATTAAGCTCAAATGCTACTCGGTAATGGCAACCATCAGAGAAAGCTAGAGACGTACCAGTGCTCAACCTTCGCTTCCTAAATTTAGGATAAATGTCTAATTGTCATGATCAGTAACATGAGCTATCCTGCCTTTATACCAAACCCCAGAAATTACATGGCATTGGCATGTGTGGTACCTGTGTGTCCAGTCCCCCGGAAGAGAGTTAACCCAAAGCATTCCCTGTAAAGACAACTCAGACATTGAGAGTGGCTGCAAAGATGACAGAATCTATTACCCAACAAAAAGTAGTTTTCTTGAAATAGAAGTTTTCTCCACTAATTCCTCAAAACTGTAAAACACATCTCATCGAGGTTGGGGAGAGAAGGAGAAGCTTGGGTCAGAAACATATATTTTACTTCTTTTTTTAAAGGTATCAGGTTATATACTCTTACGAGCTCCTTTCTACCATTATTTTTTTACATATATGTACATATGTATTATCTGAGCCACTCTTCCACCATTCTGCATAAAGCTAGATCAGGTGTGACATCAGAAGTCAAAGGCTTTTGATGATTTATCTGATCTAATGACCTGCAGTCACTTAAAAGGTGACCATTTCTCCCTCCATGACTTGTCCTGGGGCAAACCAGGTTCTGCAACAAGAATGTTCAGAAATTGGCAGTTTTCTAACCGCAGAAGGGAAGTGTTTGTGATATCTGATCTGCGTCCTCCAAACCACATCCTAAGAGCACAACCAGCCCAAGCCCTCCACCATCATCTGCACAGTTAGTTTGAACGTAGACATCCCCCATCCACAGCGCTACATTGACCCTCAAATACTCGTGGTGTTGTAACCGGGACAAGAGGAAGGAAGAGTTGCTTAAAATGGTTTTGCCATGGTTAAAAAAAATTAAATATGGAATCGTGGGTTCATTAAGAGGGAGTCCCACTTAGGATCACTGAGAATTCTAACAGGGCTTTAGAAACAAAGGCCTCAAAAACAGGGAAGACAAATATTTCTAGAAGAAATCTCACTTTTGGAAAAAAATACAGTGAAATGCAATGAGAAAAAAGAAAATCCTTTTGCATTCGCAGCAGCCACTACCTGCAGCACATGTTATTCTTCTTCTATAAAAAGAAATATTCTTGGAACCATTTACTATTTTCCAGGAGTTTGTATGTGGAATTGAAGAACCATATCGAAGTCTGGTATGCCAAATCATGTCACTGCTGATCATTATGCAGTTGTTGCTTTGAACAAACTCAAAAATAACTAGAGAGAAAAATAACTAGGAAAAAAATTGCTAGTATGTACAAACAGAATGTGTATAAACACCCCCACAGACTTATTTGTACACACACATACTCAGACACTAGGAATTTAAGATGAGTACACAACCCACTAGGAAGGCTCCGAACGAGAAGTGCTTCTTCTGCATGTTACTGTTGATGCTGGTGTTTGCACGCAGGAGATGAAAAAGCTTACACACAGCCCTGTTTTCTTATTGTATTTTGTACAGCACCCATTGAAATTTAAGATTAATTAAAACATATATAACACAATTATATTTTCACTGAAAAGCAGAGCAGTAAATATAGCTGCTTTCAAAGACTCTTGCCATGGCTTGCCACTTGAATTCGAAAAGGAGTGGTAATAATTGTTCATGTAGAAAAGCCTCTTGAGACATGAGCAGTACCTGGAGGTATGCGCACAGATGGTTGGTCAAGGCACAAACAGTCTGGAATTTGTCTTGTCTGAAGTGCGTTCATTAGTTTAGTTAAATCACATCCGTCTGAAGAGCGACTGAAACCTGAAAGCATTCTTTCTCTGTTTCATTGCAAACACAGTAGACTAATTTGAAAGCATCCAAACAGACAGGCTTCTTCGTAACAATTCTGAAGAACTACATGCAATTTTAAAAATCTGTTATGACAAAAGAAAACAGATGAGAGGGAATCCATACCTACAAAGCTCGCTGGCTTTTTGTGAAGAGGTAGTAAAATGCTTGCCGCTTGTTCTCTGCACCGGTTCACAGACAACAAAGGCACCAGTAGCTGGATCCTATCTCCAGTAAGCTGAAAAGCGTAAACATCCTCTCAAAACTTAACCACTGTAATTAATCAGTGGGTTTATTCCCCTCCAGTTTATTTTTATTTTAAGTAACAACACATTTCCATGTCCATGGTACATTGCATCTCTAAAGATGGAATTATCAGCAGTTTTCAGTTCTACAGGGGATCAAGGAAAGTTAATGGTGCTTTGCCCCACACTGATGTGAGATTATTGAGGCAGCTATCCAAAGGGTAATGATACAATGATTTTCAGTAGTTTTCATTTATTTAGACCCTAAATTTGACCTCAAGTTTTCAAGACTTGAAACTCTACTATTTTAAAGAACAATCTTGCAATGCAACCAGCTGCATACCCCTCATAGGAAGCGTTTGCAATTTAGGAACAGCAACCTATAAAAAATGGTCCCTAGCTCAACCTTGGGATGAAATGGAATAACCAGGTAACTTCAAACACGTACCAGAACCGAGCATCAGGAGTGGGGAGATCAGGTCAAACAGCATCGTGCAGGAGTGTCTCATTTCACAAGGCAAGCACAACTAATAAGCATATAAAAGCTCTGATGAAATACCAGAAGAAAGCAAGCTAGTGCACAAAGGAGCCTTTTACTGAAGGAAAACTTCATGCCGCTAGGGTTTTTTTTCCCCCCTGGTTTTCCGGAGGGGAATCTTGTGAAAACTTGTGTAGAAAAAGCCAGCCCACCCTCCTCCCACCACTCACACGTGCCCCAAACGTCGTCGTATTCGGGTGAAAATGTAATGGTGCTCAATTTAAGGGAATAAAATACACCAGAAGTAAGAGAGGTCTCCAAAAATTTTACTTGGCTTACATTACCTATGGCGGAGCAGAAAGCCACAGGCAGATGAGCTAATCCAATGGCTCCAAAGCGTTCTCACTTCTGCAAACAGTATTACAGCAGCAAATTCATCTGCTGCTCAAAATCAGTTCTAGAGCTTGCAAACACACCAGTTACAGCCTGCGCTGCTGGCATAAGAGCAAGCTACACATCAAGAAAGCTGGTCTACAACTCGCTCGCACCTTTTGGATTTTTCTGTGCTTTTTCTTCAATCTAAAAATTAAGTTAGTCACTTATGCTATTTATAGTCCTTTCCTTCTTCCACGTCTTCACACCTTTCTTTCCTCACCTTCCTCCACATTAATCACAACAGATAAAGGGGACTCACAAGGGATATAGTTGCAAAAATAGAGAAGTTTTCAGGCACACAATTCTCGCAGTATTTCATTAGCACTTCTTCCAAGCAGCAGTAGGCTGAGGTTAATTCCTCTTGCACAAAAGTGGCCAATTATTTTTTTCCATCTTTTTTGTATTGTTGTTTCTTTACATTTTTTATTTGAATTTTTTACATTTAAAAAAATTCTGATTATAATATTTGCTCTGGCACAATTTGCTTTAAATAGCAACTACTTGAAAGATTTTCTTTTTAAAAGCAAATCAATTTATGCAATTCCAAAAATACAAGCAGTAATCAACATTTCGAACTAAGTCATTCCTGCTTGTCCACCCTCGCAGAAGTGTTTGAGTAAGAGAGCTCCGGGTGCTGATCAATCGACAGCTGTACAATACCCTACGAGGTGCCCTCAGCACCTCTGTGCATCAAACAGGGCGGGCACGAAGCAGGACCTTTCTGTTTCACCAACCTCCTCCTCTCCACCGGTCAGTAGGAGAGGACGGAGCTCTCCCAGCTGCGGTCCCCCCGCCGCGTGCTGGAGCGGGGAGTGGAGGATGACAGTGCCCCCCCGACAGCTCTCCATCCCACAGCACAAACTGGTGCCCTAATGGCAAAGGGTCATTTTGTGCAAGAGACAACATTGCATGTTTCCTAATTAAATTATAATCCTTTTCAGGCGCTCCACGCTCTATATTGCCTCTGACAAAAGCAATTTGTAAATGCAATTCCCAACGTCACAAAAAATACTCAGTAAGCTTAAACACCATATAAAGCAAATACCAAGTTATTCCAACTATTTGCTTGAGGAAGAACAAACCCCTTCAATCCAGACCTACACCTGACTACAATTCGGGCCCCGATCCTGCAGACATTTGCACTAGGGCACATCTTCACGCACTCTTAATAGCTTTATTAGTGGTGTACTTCAGTACTGAACTGCCCTGGATCAGAGCTGTGACCCTGTGCCCATGCCCAGGGACACAGGCAAAACCTCTACACGAGGAGATGTTCTTGTACAGCGGTGCAAGTCAGGTAAGACGCACGCTTCATCTGTTTGCTTTCTTCCTCTGTTTAATAGCCGAAGTATTCATCACGCTTAGAGGTTAATAAGCATAGCATTTGGCGAGAAACACCCTCTCCTTCAACTCTGCTCTCTCAAATAATAATCTCCCTGCAATAATATCACAAAGACCTTGGTTATCTCTTCTAGAGTTCCTGTGCAGCAGAGAATCTACTGAAATCAATGGGGTGGGTTGGTTTTTATTACCACTAATTAAAAGAGGGGGAGAAAAAAAAAGATATCTATCATATCAATCTGCAGCACCTGAAAAGCACGCATACCAAATTCCATTTACAACAAGGTTTCAGCACACCTTTGTGCAAGGCAAACTTTTTTGTGGTTGCCATTCACCGCTAACCTGACTCCTGGCTGACGCTGCGCTGACAAAGTGGCTCATTGTGTTATTGTGGGAAACCGCTTCGGAGAGATCTCCCATTCAGCCCTGGGATTCAAGAACGGGCATTCACACGGAGCGGCCGCTGCAAGGGAGCACCTCTGGATGGCCGCCGGAGAAGTTGCTCATGTAGAAGGAAAGTTGAACCCACTATTATCATCGTGCTCACAGGATCTAAGTGCCTGAACTGCATGATTAACAACAAACCAACCCAAAACCCACCACCCAAACCCCATCACTCTAGAACTTTACAGCTTCAGGAGACAAAGTTAAAGTTTTATTTCACAACCCCTCGCTTTCACAAAACACACAGTAAAATTTGCAAGAGTTTTTTTTTTTACTTTTCTGAACTGCTTCATGAAAACAAAGATAGTATGCTACCTAAGAAGGTTTCTCTTGATTCGAGGTAGACAGGAATTTATATTTAACAAAAAAAAAAAAAAAAAAAAAAAAAAAAAAAACCCCCAGCACCAACCCAAAACCCACAAACAAAAAAGAAAACACACACACACACAAAAAAAATCATTGAATGAGTAATATCAGTATCTAGCACCTTACAGGAAAGAAGCCTCTCCTACTCCAGGTATCTGATTTTTGTCTCCAATGATTATAAAGCATCAAGGAATCAAAACCACTGAATCTTTAATGCCGAGTACTAGGAGGTGTTGGTTTCTTTAAGGTGGGAAGACACAAGGTCTCTATTTATCTAAACGGAAGATGCTGAATCTCCATCATGCTGAATATGCCAACTGATGGAGCTATAAAGCTCAGGTTAACTATTAAATGGTTTAAAATGGAAAACCTTTAGGTTTTGTTACCTGTTTGAAATGGGGCATAGTTTGTAACACAAACTGGAGGAGAAATGAAGTTCTGTTGATACAGCAGGAGACAGTCCAGCAGGGTTACCAGCACTCAGGTTGTCCGTGTCCAATTTAATTCTGAATCCTCACCCTTCCAACTAAGTTAATTAATGCAGTTAATTAACTCTCTGCCAACTCATTTAGGCAATGGAAGGTTGAAGTTTATTCTCAATAAAAACAAATTGGTGTTGTTCTTTGATAATAAGCAACATAGTGAAATACTGGACAACTTGTATTGTGAACTGGGAAACCAACATCATTTTAAAAAAAAAAAATTACACCAAACCCAGCATTGTTGGTTGTAAGGCAGCCCCGTGGCTTGGTGCCAGGGAGACAGACGACCTCCCCTCCGCCTGCCCTGGGTGCAGTCAAAAGGCAACGGCCCCAGTCCTGTAACTCCTAGTTATAGGAGTTACTCATTACTAAGTTATAAGTCTTTGTTAATTAAAATTTCCTAATACTTCACCTATTGACTTTGATACTACAGCTTTCAGCATTAGCAGAACATGAAGAGGTAAGAGCAGTACTGAAAGGTTATTAAGACACCTTACACTAATTATTTTTCACGTCATGAAAAATTTCTGAAGATTGATGAGAATTCTCCTTAATCCTAGAACAAGCAGCGCACACCTTCCAGTTCACAGCACATCGCTAGCCAGGCTCCTTGGGGAATAACCCCTGAAAGAGCAAATCTAAAGGCAACCTATCATTTCTGGTTCTTTGGGGGTTTTTAATTAAGAAATATCATCCAAGATATCCTACCCTACTGCTTTTAGCTCCAAAACAGGAGAAAACATTACAGCAGCTTGCTATTACTGTACGCTCAGGCTGAAAGGTAGGAAACTAGAGGAAAAAAAAAAAAGAGAAGGAAATGAAGCAAGAAAACAGTGTGTTCTTACACTAGGTCTGCAGATGGATACTCAAGAGTTTCTTGTTTCCTAAAAACTTGGGAGACTTAACTGTGACCATCCAAGCCTACCCAGACTCCATTTAGGATAAAACAGTTAGCATTAACCTGCAGGCTCCCATTAAAAACAAACCTTGATGGAAGGCAGCTCAGGAGCTTTGAGACACGGCTGGACACCCATGCCTGCAGAGCAACCAGGGGAACGCCACTGCCTCATGCACTAGGAAGCTCACACAACTCTAGGGAAAGTAAAATTTTAAAGATAAAGAACAATTAAGTGGCCTCAAAGACAGCAACAGAAAGTTGTTTTGGGAGTCAAGAGGCTCACGTATAGGACAATAATAAGAACCAGAAGTTGAACTGGGTAAAGAAAGGTAGAAACTTCTCCACAGTCAGACTGCCATGATTTTTTAATGCAAACTTATTATTTAATCAAAAAGGGGACAGTCACGCTTCGTTGTGTTTCCCTATTGAAACAACCACACACAGCTCCAATGAAGTCAATTAAACCCTTGAAAGTAAAGTTAGCTTTCCTCATCCTTTAAATGACACAATTCTAGTCAAGCAAAAAACTTAAACAGACAAGACGCAGAAAGCAAACCAACTTTCAAGCTTCGTGCAACATCCAACTCCAATTTCATTTTCCCTCATTACACTTGGGGAAATTTCATTTCCCTAGCTGCACACCAAACTTCAGAGGTGCAAGAGTCTAGAGTCTATATTCTATTAAACCTACTAAATCCACAGAGAGGAAGAAGTTGTACTCCATAGAGGTGAACCACGAGACAGTTGGTTGTCATCTTCTTACTGAACATCTGTGGGCTGTTGATCGAGAAGGCAAAAGTTCCTGATTTAATAAGACAAATGCACTTTTATTTCTGCTCTAAGTGAGATACCTGAGTACATCCCTCCCTCTCCCTGGCTCCGTAACAGCATCCCCAGCCCCATGGACGCAATTCCAGCAAAACAGCGGGGAACCATAAACTTCCTGGCCTGCCTGTTGCCGACAGCACGCTGCTGTCAAACCCCACGCTGAGAGCCCTGGCAGGCCGAAACGCTACCAGAAGTTATTTAGGCTGTGTTTGTCCCAGGAGCATTTCACACCACCTCTACTGACACGCATGGCCGCGATGAACAGAGACGTGTCTTGCACGGTAGGCACATGGAAGGCAACGCAGCCATGCAGCAGGGTGTCTCCCCTCTTCCCCAACCGCCCCCCGAGCTGTGCCACGGGAAGTCAGTACCACAGACCCCATCCAAAACACCTCTGTTCCCTCTCCGCTCCACTGATTTCCAGAAGAATATCTTCATTTATTTCCCAGTTTGGCATAAACAACCCGCTTGCTACTTATAAATGTGGGGTAGATCCATTGTACAAGCCTTAGAGTAACTAGCTTTAAGTATGCAAAAATAAAATCATCAGTAACACAGCAGAGCTTATCTTTGGGTCCTTTAAAACAAAATAATTTTGACTTTTATGATGGCTCATGCTTATCTAACCTGTGATAAATCTCTAGCAACAACCATTCACAGCATTTCAGTTTTCTGGAAGGAAGCTTTTATAAATAGATAGATAAATAAATAGAGAGCTAGATAGATTAAAAAAATAAAAGCCAACCACATTATCCCAAAAATATTTCATGTGTAATTCTAGCTGGAATTAAAAATTTAAAATTTTGGGGAAAGGCAGAGAAAAAACTAGCTTTACATCTTAAAAACATGCAAACCTGAATGCTGACAAATGGACTTTGACTTGCTTTGCATATGGGGTGGGGAAAACGACCTTCAAAAAGGTAAGTAGTTTTGGAGGGTTGGGGAGAAGGTACAAATAATACAAAACTCACAGAATTCCAGTAAACAGATAAGGAGAAAACATGCAGGTCACACAAATGTAAGAAAGTCCCCCTGAAAACTCTAGTTGGATGTGTCCAAACTAGAAAAAGACTGAACCTACAAGAAAGGGTAATTCTTTTAAGAGTCAGTTTTCTCCACTCTCTTGCATAAATATAAACCACTTCTTCACTACCATGTGTCCTGCCAGTCTTCAGTATTCACCTTAGCCTTGACTTTGCTTACTGCAAGAGAAATTCACACAAATCCTGATGGAGCAAAGAAGGTTACGTTACGTTTACGTCCTTTTAGAATTATGCCACATAAAATATAGAAATTTAGGGGTTTCATTTTTATATAAATATATTTTAAAAATTAAAATGGGGGTTGACAGCATCTTATCTTTAACAGTGGGGGTAGAAACTTCAGAATATCAGCAAAACCAGGAGTTAGTCTGCAGAGCCACGCAGACAGCCTGAGAGCATTAGCACAGGAGCAAGCTTTCCCTGTGAAATTTGGTTGCACTCAATTTTACCTGAATAACTGACACGTGAGCCAACACCATTTTATTCCACCACTTCAACACCCAGGGGAGCGCTATCAAGGCACACTTAGTTTGTGTGAACAAGCTGGAACACCGAGGCACGATCAACGAAAGTACGGCACAATCTCAATTCTTTAATATTTACGTTCTGACCCAGTTCAGTGACATTTTGGCAGTGCACAGCAGAGCAGAGCCCACACAGACACCTACCTTAATGATATGGTGCAGGGTTAATCAGTGACAAAAGCCTATCCATTAACCCCAGGTGTTCTTCCAGCAAAAAGCTTCAACCCACTTGAATCTCTGAGACCTGTGCATTTGTTCCCTAATTTCTAGGGGGAAGGTACATATTTTTCCATCATTTGGCATGCTAATATCTGGTTTAAAAAAATAAGTAAAACTGATATTATTCTCTACATACACAATAGCATATTCCTCTTGGGGCAGGGGAGGAAGGTGACATGCCCATGCAACAATTTTAATAAAAATTCAATAGTAATGGACCCATGTAGATAAAAAAGCACTCCCGCTCTCCCTCAAGTGAACATATTCCTCCTCCCACTTCTCTCTCTAGTCCCTAATCATAACTCCGGGATGGTGCAGAAAGACGGTCTGGGTTCAGAGCTGCTTTAACCTGCTGACAAGTACATAAGCAACAGAGCGTGCTGCAGGAAAACCTCCCAATACCAAACAGCTGTTCAGCATTTCATCCCCTCCTGATGCTCACTAAGGAAATTCACTCATCCTTAATGAATTCTAACTAATTTTTTCCATTGCCCCAGATGAAACTTCAATCATAAGACTTCTCTCTAACCTTGTTCTGTGCTCCTAGGCATTGCTGCATCGGGCCCTGTTACGACTAACGTAGATCACAGGCTGCTGGGCATACCTCCTCACCATCCCATAGGTGCCAGAGATACCTTACACTTCATAAAGCAACTGCTTAGAGCACAACGTATACAAGTGAGCGCTACAGCTCCACACCAAGAAGGAATCGTTGCCCATTACAGTTATACATACTCAGAAACTAGTACAGTGAAAATCAGCACCATTACAAGTCACTTCACCCTCAGTGTCTTCTCTGTTCAAGGAAGAGCGGAACAAGATTTATTATCATTTCGATCAGAAGCTCAACCTGCTACAACTTTTGTCTTTATCTGTAGCTGAAGAGAGGGTGGATGCTCCGATTTTCCTCCTTCTCATCCATATACATCAGTGGCGCAGAAATCCCAGAATAGTACTCGGTCAGAAGTAATGAACAAGATATTCATTCTCACCTCAATTGAGCAGACTAGAATGTATTTATTGTTAAGAACACGCTGAGGTACATTAGTCTTGAAGGCTTTTTTTTTAAATGCTTCTTCAACTGATTACATTAAGGAAAGCCACTTTGTTACTAGCAGTTTCCTTCTTGTGACAAACACGAGTGGGTTGAGCCTCCTATCTGTTAAATATGGAGAAAGTACTTACGCCAATAATAAAGAGAAAGTGGTAGTACAGTCGCCAACTGCATTCTGCTTATAGCGTGAATGCTGAAGCATCATTGGGTTGTAGGAGGATTAAGAATTCCTGAAGATGAACAGAAAACTGATCAAAAGTGCAGAACCACGATGGTATCTAACAGCAGAGCTACCTACACCTGGTAAACCGGCAGAGTTTTTAGATCCGCTAACAGATTGGAAACCCACCCTTAGAAGTCACTCTTGCTTCTCTAGGAAGGATCACTATGGGAGAAACATGATTTAGTGCAGTTTAACATTATATACCAGCTGTCAGATCTATAACCGATACTATAGCAGGGATCTACGTTTGTCATCAAGTTACTCAGCCGCTAGGAAACTGGTAATGTAGAACTGAAGCAAGCGAGCTCCCTATCCCAAATATAAAGAGGTGTGGCAGACAAAAAGGATAAAGTCTTCATTTTGGACTTTATGTTAAATTTAATACAACACATAGTGAAACACAAGGCAGAGGTCACAAAAAGATTTTTTTAAACCGTATCCAAAAAACCCAATCAGTGGCGAGAAGATATAAAGATGTAGAACAGGTGCACAAAATTCACTACTGGATCCAAACTGTAGTATTTAGAGGCATGCCAGTGGCCCCAGAAACAAAACAAGAGAGATGGGCTCTGCTCAGTGCAGTTGTCAGGCCACTGTTCATCCGTACAATAAATCTGGTAACTACTTTGACAGCTTCCCTTGGCAGCTTTATCTCCTGTAGTCTACGTTCAGGGTCTTGCTCTCCACATAGCTAATGACAGAGGTTCGAGATCATCACGTAAGTCGTGAGATACGTACACATACACACATATATACATGTTCATCTACATCATGGGTATAATTACCTTCATTTATCTTAAGATCCTTAGAATGCTTAAACCACGTTCAGAAATAAGCGATTTCAAACAATTACAAAAGACTCTAAAGCAAAGTGGTGAAGAGAAACATCCTAATTTTATTTATCCAATCCCTCTCATTTTCCTGGATCTAGCCTGCTACAAAAACCCAGAGGCTGACAGCATGCCCTTCAGCCCTAAAGCACGGCGTGCCTGTATCCCAAAGCCTTACACACACTCGCTTCAAGAGAGCGGCGTACTGGGGAGTGCAGCTCCCGCCACTGGCACATACCAAAGATTCCAAATCATTTTTGCACCACGACTAAAACGTTCTCATCAACTTGGATTTCTGTTATAACATGTTACTCCAGCCTCAAAAAGTGCAATCTCAGCATGGTACGTTCAGTGTTGGTTTAGGAAGCCTTTTCTTGGGTGCTGGGGATGCAGAGAAAATGGGTTAAGAAGTTTAACACACACCATAATCCTCATATTTCCAAACACAAAGACCAGCTATAAACCCTAGGAATGCCACACACCTACCAAATTCTCTTCTCTTGTTATCAGCACAGGGAAGATAGGAACAGGGGTACTTTGTGAATGCCTCACCTCTTTATTACCCTGCCTTCTTTCTGTATATTTTACTAAATTGCTAAATATCTGTTGCTAACTTTGAGATGTCTACAGGTAAATGAATCCTTGATGAAAATACTTGTTGCTAGAAACAGAAAAAATAAAATCCAAAAGGAAAGATTACGGTAAACAACAAATTCTCATTGTATTTAATAGCTGTAGGTCTTTGTTAGTAACAGCTATCCCAGAATACGCAGCCACATTCATGAGATCAAGTGAATTCTATCTGAACTTTACAGAAGGAAGCAAATACAAACAGTCTTACAAAGGTATTTTCATAGCAGGAAGCTACGAGCACTTACTTCTCTGCTGCTCTGGTGGCTGCTGACCCCACCGCACTGCAAGCAAACCCTGCAGTCAATGGGGAGCAGCCAGCAGCAATGCTAAGTACACTTTACTTTCACTACGGGATTAACCAGATCACAAATCACCAATTAAATCCTGCTTTATGATTTAGGCTTTAATTCATTACGAACGTAAAGGCAAAACATGCAACGGAGCCTGGTGGAAGTCAGTCTGGAGCGCTTTGCTCTGGCTATCCCTGTCCCAAGGCTCAGCCCTCCTTGGAAGTAAATTCCTTTTTAAATCACGATGTTCAAAAGTCTCTTTTTTAAAGAATCTAATGGTTAATTGTTGTACATTGTCGATAGTGATAAATACAAATCGCTGGATATTCAGTGTGCAACTAGGCATGGCTGGTGGTTTACCACTACATCAGGGGGGTGTATTTTTCTGTTCTCCAAAGCCTTCCTATTTCTTCACTTAAAATGGGAAAACTAGAAACTTCTCATCTTCTGCAACGCACAAGTTTCCCTCCCCCACTTCCATTTGTGGATTTTCTGCCAATAATATTGTTGAAAAATGAATTCTTGTGGACAGGAAATATCCTGCGCAAAGGAAATCCAGCTTTATGATACTTAAAAAAGAATTTGTGCATTCTTCCTTATCTGTCATTGCGCCGACGAGTTGTTCAGGGGGCCAGGAAGGGCCCCACGCATGCCTCCGCAGCGGTCACCCCCTCACACCTTCGGATAAACCGGCTCCTTCAGATTTCCCTTTTCTCCATACTCAACCCCAGCCGTGGCATCGCAGTCCAAAGAGAAGAGACGCAAGGCAGCTTTCCAAGTGACGCAGGCTATCAAGAGGACATCCTCCCCGGCCTCTCCTGATAAGGTGCTTTACGTTATGCCCACAACCTGTATCTCAATGGCCTAATCTGGTGTAGGTGGCTTGGCCTTTCAAGCAATCCGTTTCATTTCCTCAACAACTCCACTCCACAAAAGCAAACATCCTGTCCCGTTTCCAGAGCCAGATCCCGGTTGCGGCAGGCAGCTGCCAGCAGTGCAGGCATGGACAAGCAGCACGGCTCCAGCCATGGAATGGACCAAAAGTCATGGGAATGGACACGTGGTTATAAAAGAAAGTTTGACCAGTCTTCAAGCTGCTTGCAGGGTGTCGGTGCCACAGCCCTAGGCTCCTAATCCACCCCGAAGTTGGGCTCCCCGTGCAACCAAGCAGTAGACGAACGAACATGTTCATAATTGGGCTTTTGGAGGTAACAGTGACTGTACAGAAATCTTAAGTTTTTTATGAAGTCACCTAGTGTAGATACTGAGGGATAGAGATAACTTACTGCACAACTCTTCCCTGCTTGACCAGCTTCAAGCCCCATGAAACAATATCCACGTCTAACATTTTCTCAGTAGCTTATGCTTCTTAACCAAAAAGCAGACAAATCTTAAAAATCACTCATCTTAAACTCAGGATTCAATCCCTTTAAGGCACTCTGACACTTCAGTAGCTTTCTCCCTCCTCCTATGAGGAGGACAGCCAACATCCAAAGCTAAACGCAGAGCAGCAGTTGAGGTAAAGCCAAGGCTGCCATCCCTGGAATGAGGGCAGCTGTTCAACAAAAGAAAGAAAGCATTTCAAAAAAGAAAAGAAGAAATTCTGACAGCACAAAATTGCAGCCATGATACTTGGATCTTTTTAAAATACATTTCTCTAAAGGGTTTTAAGTGCTATTTATTATTTTTCTAACAAACAGGCATCCAAGTCTAGCCTAAGTAGTAAAAGGTACTGCCACTTTACATCGTTGCTAGCCTCTATTTAAATAATAACTCTTTTCTTTAGAAGAACACCAAATCACTGTGGCTTCACTGGAAATAACAGGCGGGTAACGCTTCATTTGTAGAAGACTTCAAAAAACATCAGCTACCATTTTTAGTACCCCATAAACAATCATGCTTTTCAGAGCAATTTAATACAGCCTTAGCCAAAGGATATTCTCACTTCAGTCAACTATACTTGCAACATCTGGCAAGCTTACAGCTACAGAAGACCCATAACAAGGTAAGGTCCCCACACAGGGTCCCGTGTGTCCCGATGGCACGAATACATTAATGTACTCTCCCAGCCCTGGGTGATTTAGTGCAACGCTGAACTCAACACCCAATGGCCACCACAACATCCAGGGCCGTTGCCTGCTAGGTACCTTGACACCACCCTTAGCCAAAACTCACAGGTAAATATATTAGAGGGGATTTTATTAATACAGCCCAAATATATACATACAGATACAGTTTTAAACACCTACGTGGATCAAAGAGAGAAATCACCACTTTCACAAGAGAAACCTCCTCTTACGGCAGAGCGTCCCTAAAGATATTCACTCAACTGTGACCACAGATCCAGTTTTTATAGACGTATTCCCTTTGAAAAACAGCTCTACAGAAAGAAGCATGTATCTTGTCTGAACACCAGATGTTTGGAGACACTCAGGCTTCAGTCAGCACTGCAGCAACAAAAGTAAAATGGCAGCATTTTTTTCTCATTTCTGTTGGCTTCACCTTGTTAGCTGGCACAGATTACATCCTGCTCGGTGCCTCACATCAATAACTGGTGTTCAAACCAAAATCCAAACAAACTACAGCTTGATCTGCTCACAAATCAGAGCGAGCATTTCATAATAAAGTCACGTTTATTCCAGAGCACTCAATACCTGGGGGAAACTTGCTTCTAGACATATTACACTCAAATATTTTATAGCCACAGTGTTACTTCTTTGATGTTCAATATCCACAATCACGATTTACTCAAATCGGCAACAGAGAGCATCACAACTGCCCACTCACCTCACGACAGCTCCCAGAGGAAGCCTACTGGTTTCCAGGCATCGTTCTCACCATTGGATTACACAGACACCTTTGGGTCTCCACTCCTTCGAGATCACCCTGCCATCCCACCACCAATCCTCCAAAATCACTGAACTCGTGGTTCTGAAGATTCAAAAGCTGAGATCAAGCTGTTTCCAAGGGTGAGTACCTACGTTAAACATTGCCAACAAGCTTTGACTAGGTTGCAGGAGCGAGGAAGAGAATTTGGAGCGTGCAGCGTCTGCTCTGACACATCTGCCCACAGGGCATGGAGGGAAGAGAGCCAGCAATGTAAGCAGAGAACTCTTTGTCCTTAGGTGACACTGAGGCAATCTACACATGCTAAAATTGTTGTGCAATTAGTATGTTCTTAATTTTGTACCCTTAGAGAAGTAAGGAAGTGTACTTAATCAACTGAAAAATAAAGTAATGCAAAATAAAGCAATCCAAGTAACTAATTAGTTAAAAGATGTCAAATGGAAGCAAAATGAAGTGTCTAATTATACACCATCAGTTCAAGTGTACAACACAATACAGACCTAAAAAAACCCTGCCACTTCCTAATTTAATCTGAACAATCCAACAAAACACCACTGCTGAATAATACTGGAGAGAAAAAAAAGATAAGAAACTAACACAATGGTTAAAATCTTTCTGGTGAGGTTCAATGAGATCTTTTCAGTCTACTGAAATTAACTGACAAACTTGAACCAAATTCACACAACTCAAGGCTTCCTCTGAAACAATTTTATGCAACAAAATTCATTTAAAGACATGACATCAAAAAATGAAGTTTTTTGAGTTTTCCTCCAATATTCACATAAATTGTATACTCTCCTGTATCCTCAGCTTTCATTCTCAAGGCAGCATCTCAGTCTCCAAAATAATTAAGCCTAATGAGAAACTGGTGTGGACAGGTATTAATTTGGCAGGGGAAAATTTCCTCAAAAACCTCCATCCCCATTATTGCGTTTCTTTGTCACTCTATCGGTGGACATTATCAGAATGTCACGAATGTACAATCTAAATGCAAGCCATTGAAGCTTATCAGATCACTGACAATGAAATTTTAACAGCTCAAAAACAGTTTTAGGGACAAATATCCTGAAAACAATGAAGCTATGTTGCTGAGCATCAGAGAAAAGGCTACCTACATGCTTCTCAAATTCCAGTTTTTATTCTAACCTGAATAATCTCTACGGAACATAAGCACCAGCAGGAAGGTGAGAGAAAGGGAAGAGATAACAGAGCATTTCAGAGGATATAAGTCCCCTCAAACATTTTTCCAAATTCAGTTTCATAGCACCTGAGTGGCAAATACAATGAATGTTTCCAATGATTATTTACAAGAAGTTGATTTTGTTTGTTTGCTTTTTAATTCTAAGCCACCACCACTATTTCAGTAACAAAACCATAGCAGCCAAAATCCTTCTGTGTGTCCTGGAAACAGCAGCAGTACATTTTGCAGAGGAATGTTGTTGTAGCGTTTGCAAATATTGTCGAAATATGTTTTTCCTTATAAAATCAAACCAATCGTTAGGAATAATAATCTAGCGCAGTAAAATCTGGTCCCTGAGTAGGAGAGCATAAATCTAATTGAATCAGATGGGATCAGGGCTCTTTTCTGTTAGCAGTAAAATAGATTCAGTGTTGGAGTATTTGCCAAAGTATTATCAGTGGCTCCATGAAAATAATAAAGGTTAAAAGATTTTTTTGTATTTTTGTCTGAAGTACAATTATTTGCAATTCAAAAAGATTCTCAGGAAGACTTTAGAGAACCATTTTTAGATATAATCAAGAAACCTTAAGCTGCACTCAACATGCAAGTTCCCATCAAGACACATTAGCAGTCCTCTAAAAAACAGAATTAACCAAAAAGATGCTTGGAATTCTTTCTGCATTACACAGACCTTCCCATTCCCTGTCTGGCATCCCAGCTCTCTCTAATGCCTACATTTAAACCAATCGCCCACCCTTCAGCAAGACAAAGCCAACTGCTGAAACCAAGTCTCCGATGATGCAAGTGAAGAACAACAGTAAGTGCAAATGTAACCACAGTGTGGGTGAACCTAAACTCAGCTGAATTCAACAAAGTTAAGCCCATCACTTCAAGGGAAGACCTCAAGATACATATATCTATACACACACATGGATAGGGAAACATGACCTAAGGGCTAGATTTTGGGTAGAAAACCCAGACAGACTTAATTAAGAGTTGCTCCCTATCTCAGCATGCTTCCTTTTGGACGCATCCTAGTAGCTGAGATTTCCAACCAGGGTATTACTAAAAGGAGATATTGTTAATAATCTAACAGTTCTGTATACCACCTGGAATCCAACACACGATATAGATACCTCTGTTAGAGATACCTTTCTGTTATTCATTCGTACCTCGGTATTTCAGCATTAGAGCTGTGCTTGCGCTTCAAAGCTCGCTGTCCCTCCCCCTGGAAGGACAGAAGTCAAAGACCCGCGGACAAGCACTTCAAGTCAAACACACCCTCCACTACTTCAGGCTTCAGCATAAACAGATTACAGCTCAGCTGTATTCCGTCTGAACTTTTATTTATCTCTTACCAATGCTGCGCTAATTATCCCTGACAAAAGACAGACTTTAATTAACAAGCAATGACCAACCTTTATAGATAAACTTTCTTCCCATACAAGTTCTGCCTCTAAGTAGCTATTAAATACCATATTTTAGCAGTGAGTAATTAGGAGATGTTCTTACCACGCAGAGCTAATGTGGAATTCAAACAACGCAGGAGACACACAGGTCTTGGGGGCTGCCAGGGATGCCCTGACCCAAAGCCAGGATGCACCTCTGCCTGTGGGAGCGCCTTTCTGCGGATCGGGGATATTTGCGCTCTGGCAGCACACGCTGTTCCAGGAAGGCTTAGGCAGCTGCTATTCAGTGCAATGCGCTTCGCAGTAAATACAAAGAAAGACAAGATCTCCGCCTCAAGCTGTTCAGAAGAGAAAGGGAAGATCTTTCCCGACGCCCTTTCGTACAGAGGACACGGAAGCCCGTCTCTTCAAATATGAGAAACAAAGAGCAGGGGCAGTTTCAAATGAGGAAGAAATTGAGGTATTGGGACAGGCAGCTGCAATGACACTGAAGGAGAACAAGTAATTTAAAATCAAAACCAGGTAGTCGAGCCATTCTTTTAAGCTACACATCACTTGCTAAGGTGTACTACAGGAACTTTAAGAGAAAGCTTGCCCCATGTGTGCACTGCAGAGCACTGGGGAGACCGGGAGATTTTACCTGTAGTGCTTTTGCACCTACCTCTCTTAACCCTTTTCCTTTAGGGTGGTATGGGGATGAGACTGGCGGACAGGGAGAATGATCACCGACGCTTTGATTTCAAGCAGCACAAGTACTAAAGGACTAAAGCTGAAGTGAAATACACCTTTTAACAAGGACGTTTCCCCCTCGCACTGTACCTCAGCGGGAACATCCCTGCCCGCTGGGGAAAGGTGCTGTCGTGGCTGGGGAGGCGGCGTGGGAGCAGATGCCTGGCTCGGGTGCGCCGCCAGCGCAGGAGGAGGGATCACACGCCATCGTCGGCTTGGCTTGAAAGCCACAGCCGGGTTGTTTGAGCACAGGCTCGGGAAAGGCTGAAGGAAGCCCAACGCCAGGCCAGCACCAGCAAAGCCAGGCCGGACCCGCCGCTGCTGCCCCTCTGCCTGCGCCGGGCCAGCACTCACCCGGCCGCAAGACAAGTCGGATCTAGGGTTAACTTCCAGATCAACTCAGGGGCCTAACTTTTTGAGCCAGAGCAAGAGAAGCGATAGGAATAAAGGGAGCTGGAGGCAGGACTGACCTTTCAGTAGCAGCACTAACTTAAGAGTTGTGTAATCAGGCCACGAACTCGCACTTTGATGTACAACTGTAGTATTTCACCTATCAATATATACGCTGAGCTGGATCACAGCACCTCCTTTTTTAATATCATGATGTTTAACTACTTAACTGAGGTGATCCGTCAAGTTCTGCACAGCAAACACTTGCAAAACCGTTTCCTTCCCCCATTGCCTACGACTATTTAGAGAATTATTTGATTTACACCACAAAGGGAACTCAAACATAGCTCAAGAGCAAACAAAACTTCCCTCCACCATATACACACAATCTATGTAAGACCTGCGAAAAAATCCTCAGGGTTTTCCTATCCTTCTGGCTTCTGCACACTCAACGCCCAACAGCTGGAAGCTTCACCTTCGCAGAACCAGTCGTCCCATGAGAGCTTTTGAATCGCCACAGCAATCAAACGTTATTAGAGGGAGAGTAACTGGAGTTAGTACACGCAGTTTAGGTTTACAACAACACATGCCAACTTCCCCAAACCATTGAGAATTGAAAGGAAAAACTGACTTGAAAGAAAACTCAAGTTACAATCGTAACACGACATCTGAAATCCTGTTTCCCCCCCCCCTTTTTTTTTTTAAGACAGACAACTATGAAAGATAAAGTATGAGCCCCTCGTTTGAGAAAGAGGGAAACTTTGCTTAAAAACCTATCCCAATTCAGTGGTAAAATGAAGACAATATAAATGTAATGCCATATAAAAAGGGATAAAGGGGGGAAGGAACTGGCAGTGATGGAAGCGAACTAGAACTACAGAAAAATCAGTAAGTGAAATCAAGACTGAAGTCAAGACAAGTCAGACAAAAAAAAAAACAATCGTGACTTGCAGGACAACAGAAAATAAGCTGCTTTTTAAAATAAACTAGGAAGTATTGAAATCTAAGAGTGGTATAAACCCACTGCAACACAGAAGTGAAAATAGGGCTAGTGATGCAGGAAGAAGCATTTCAATTTTTTCTACTTGGTATTTGGAAAGAAGAAAAAAAAAATGCACTCGTATCAAACGGACTGATGAATTCTCAGTGACAAAGTCAGCCTGGAAATCTTGTAATTAAGTTTTGGTTCAAGCCTTTGAGGAAACGCCTGACCTGCTGGCTGCCTTGATGGATGCCCTGATACAGTGGGACGGAGGGGATCGGTGCGGTCTGCCCGGTAGCTGCGAGGGAAGCAGGATGACCATTGCGATTACACCCCATTAGTAGGGCATAGCTTTCAGATAAAACAATCTAAAGTCAGCGTAGGATTCCAGCGATAAGGAATTCAAAGATACGAACATAATCAGCGTTGTTGTTGGTCCTGTCCAACAAATCCAAGTGCACTCTCCAACAAGATTACACCTTTGGTTGGGAAGATAGCTGTGTTAGCATGTGCATATTCCTTAGCCAGCGTTTGACTTAGTACCATGCAACGCTGATAAAAGAGTTAGCACTGCACAATCAAAATGAAATATCTCCAGTGTATTAAGAGCTGGCCAGTTGACCATGGTTTAATCTGTGAGCTGATAAGACTATTTGTGAATCAGCCACGCTATGGGTGCGGGCATACCCAGCTGCTCGGTGCATGGCAGACCAGCAGGATTTACTAGCACCGTGCAAGATTTATTTACATGGTCCCAGGATGTTAAAGACCAATAAGAAGCAGTGAGCAGAAGCAGGAGGCAGGCGAAGCAGAGTTGGGCACAGCATTAAGAACAAAAATCCAAAGATTGGCTACTGGAGTAGGTGGGAATAGCCAAGGGAAGTGAACAGTATTTCCTCCTCTTACGGAGACATGACTTTATATGCTCACCAGAAATAAAAGTTACAAGCAAGCCAGGATAACTTCATTCTTTCTAAAAAAGAACTATAACCTTACTAAATTAAGCGTATGTTGTACTGCTTACTGACAATTTTATTAGCTTGCAAAAACTTAGTTGGCATTTGTAAAAAAAAAACATTTTCGCCCCCCTTACCCATAACAAGCCAGCCTTTTACAAAGATTTCCTACAGATACAATAAAATATACTAACAGAAGTTATTGCCCTCTTGCCACATTAAGCTGTCAGCATTCCTCCTCTGGGAGGGACTTTCAGAGGTACTCGAACCGCACACAGGCGCTGCCGGGAGGCTTGTCAAGTCTCGTGTTGGGGAGGGAAACCTCCAGACGCATGCAGACCACTAATAGGATTTCTAGTCCAGCCTCAACTGGAGCAAACCCCAAACAAGTATCTCCAGTTATTGCACCTCCACGTCTTGTTTTTTTCTCAGCTCTAAGATGGGGATAATGAAATGCATCACCTCTGTTAGGTGCTCTGGTATCTCCTGAGAGCAAAGGAACCATCACGTTGGTTATTCACCAACGATTATTTAATGATTTCCTACTAAAACTGACAGCCTGTCCTGGCCAGTAATACTAATTAAAATTATCAGTTTACAGCATCTATTTGGCAGTCCACATTAACAACAACAACTTTACACTGCAAATTTTTCATACAGACCTTCCTAAATTAGCAAATGCCTAGCAGATCGTGGGTGGGACTGAAACTAAACCACACTACCCAACTACCAACATCCAGCCACCATTAAATGAAACCCCACATACCGATCACCGCTGCTGCCTGTACTTAAGGTCCCACCAACTTGCCCAGCCTCGAGATGCTCCCTTTGCCCCATCTTCCCCTTCCCAGCCAGGTTCTTCCAGCCAGCTCCTGCCCTCCCACCAGCACTTTCACCCCCGAAACTGGGTTCAGTCCCTATTACCCAAATTAACTCTTCCCTCGCCACACTGAAATCCCATCAGAACAATAAAATCAACTCTGACATACTTTGCACCAACTCAACCGCGATTGAGCAAGTGGCCACAATGCGAGATGCCTTTCCCAGTCGTTTCATTAACTCCCCAGCCACAGATGACTTCTTTTTTAATTAAAAAAAAAAAGAAAAATACTTGTAAATGCAATGGCTTATTGTGATTTTTAATTAGTGACAGGATTTCAGATAGTGCACACCCAAGGCCCCAAAAGGGGGGCAAGGGTGTACGTGTGCGTGCTTGTGAAACCATTGTTCCTCCATCAATACAGCTCATCCTCCAGCCCATCCAAGTTCTCGGCTGCCCAGTCACACAACTGTAAAAGTCAGCAGCTGGGCGTTTTATAACCCTGGAGACCTTGCAAGCCAACCCTTACATCGCTAGCAAGGAGTCTTGGCCAGAGCCCGAGGACCCCACGGGGACCGTTCCTGCCCCACCGCACTGCTTCACCTTCCTCCTTCAACCGACCGCTAACGAAGGTGAAGTCCGCGCTCAGAAGTCGGGCAGACAGCTGTTTTGTAAGCAGTTAAAATGATAGAGGCTGGCGTACTGAATTGCATCGGGCAGTGGCTGGGATCCAGGATCTCCAACCATCTGGAAGTTTGCTTGGCTTTTGTTTCAAGCCTCCAGCACTGATGGATGGAAACAAGCTCCCAGTTCTTCTGCATTAACATAAAGACAATTAAAACAACTCTCCCTGCCTCAAGTAGCTCAGAAATGAAAGCACATCACACGAGCTTAAATGAGACAGTGTTGATAATATATTTAAGTAAAACCTGACTCTTCGGAACAAAAACAAAACAAAAAAAAACCCACCCAAAAACAAAACCTCAGTTCAGTCACACAAAACAGCTTTGTCAACAAGTTCCTGTGGCTCCTCGTTGTAAGAGGAAAACACTCAGATGAAAGCCTGCAGAAGGACTCACTGCATCCTCCCCTCTCCAAGAAACATTAACTACTGCCTGACAAAAGCATTTCTGCCGAGAAAGGGAACAACACAGGCCAGTATTAAAGCAATTTCAGTGTAGCTACCAAGCAATTAGCTAGATAATACCTTCACTACATGCTGATTTTTCCTTTTTCAGAGTACTGGGGCAAGCATAACTAGTAATTTGTTGTTTGTACAGCCACTTCTGAAGTTGCAGGTGACCCAATTTAGGTTTTCCTTTCCGTATCACTGAAAATATTTCCACTTTGGCACTGTGCATCTGTTCATCAATTTCTTTCACTTTTTTTTTTTTAAGCTTTTACATTGTATTTCAGGATAACTACCATCTTATATCAGCAAATACAAATTCCGACATTTTGATTTTTAACTATTTCACCTCACATTTGTGAAACACTGATCTTGTTACTTTTTCCCCCCAAGCCAAAGCATAAACAAAGCTTAACTTGTGTTCTGATTTTGCTTTGAAGTTGGTGATTATCCTGAAGTTAACATGCTCCTTCCTAGAGATTTTGGATACAAACCTCTGGGCTTTACTCCCATAAGTGATCCACCACTTTCACATAGTGGTTTTGGAAGGCACCTTTATTGTTTGACCTGATGTTCAAAGCTCTCTGAAAGCTGCCCATCTCCTTTCCTGAAGCTATGTTTCATCAGGACCTACTACCAATAAAAGTGAGTATCATTAACAGGATATAGGAGTGAAATTCCACCATGATCGCAGCTGTATCAAAGTTTCAGCACCAAGACTGTACAGCTCTGCACATACCCAACTTCAAGTGCCTTGAGAGAAAAAAAAAAAGGTATTTTTATTATGTCGATTCATTAAAAAATAAGGATCAGGTTTATAAATTTTGCTGTTGCAACGAACGCCTCAAGTATTTTCCTCACACAATATTCCAGGACAGAAGGTCCTTTTCTGTTCTCCCACTTCCTTGAAATCAGTCTGCCACTTGTACTCTCCTCATTCATATATGAAAATGCTACGGCCACACATTCTTTTGTAGCCTTGCATAAAGCTCTATATGTTAAAATTAGTTAGGTCTTTCTGCTTGCGATGAGGTATCTCCTGCTCGGATAGCTGGACTGGTTTTGGCCTAAGCTGCTTGATCAAATTCTGAAAAAGTTTTTATTTATTGACAGCTTGCATCCATGCGTTCATCTGCTGACACTGGCTTTCGGCTTAAAACAGTCATTTACGCCTTCACAGTGTTTACATCTCTGATGGATTTAGAGACAGTAAAGTTCATTGGAACGTTTATCCTGTTAAATATTTCTCCGTCTCATCTTACAAAACGCTCGTAACCCCCTCCCACAACTCTACCACTTCAAATTTATCCATCTTTCACTACCATACGTAGTGAATGTATACTGTTTTCCAAAAAAAGTCCCAAAAGGACTTGCAAAATAGTATTCATCTCCCTTCCCATCTCTATTCAAAGCAAAATAAAAATCAACCCTTTGGTGCATGCCTTTTTTCATGGCTGTATCACCACTAACAGACCACACTCACACTACGGTCAAGCCGTCCCAGTAGTTACACAGCAAAGTCTGTATCTGCTTTAAAAAACCCTCAATGCCAATACTGATCACAAAGGTCAGGAAGAAATAATGTTGGCAGAAAAACAGCAGCCGTGCTAAATCTCTGTCTAATATACTAGAAGAGAACAGATAAAAATGGTATCTTTCTGTTTTTTCCTCCCAACTGTTTATTTTGCATATGATGAGAGAAGAGTCAGATTCGGTCGCTTCCCCCTTCCACCTGCAAATCCCTTTGCGTTTTTCAAAAAATGCACAAGTTGTTGGATGTTGTGAAACATTTTCTGCGAAATGCGGGGCTGTACAAAAATGCTAAAACAGAGATACTTTATACGGTATATTGCTAATATAAAATACTCATCAGAGAACCGGTCACGCACTCTTCAAAATTTTTATGAGAAGTCAGCTTGTCAGATTTTCATCATTTAGATTGCCTCAATTTTGCATATAGCTCCCTGGAAATTGCCCTGCACTTGCCAGGCGATAAGCTCGGGTGGACGAGCAGCGCTGGCAGGCCAGGGCAGGCAGCACCTCGCTGCCCTGCACGGGGCTCGTGGCACCCCTGCCCGAGCAGCCACGAGCCAACGGGCCCGGGGGCGGCTCTGCCCGTGCACAGCCATTCGGGGAACCACCACAAGATAGTTAAACCTCACTTGCTTTACAGAGCTGGGACACCAATACTTTTAAAACACTTAGGGGAAAAAAAAAAAATCTATATACACACACATGCATATATATATATATATATATGTATAATTAATGGAAAATAACTCTCCTGAAGACAGAAGAGGAGGAAAGTTGACAGATCCAATCTGCCATCCCCACACACTTTCTAACTTGAGTACAAACTCTCGTCTCGCCTTCTGAGGCTAGTCCAGGCACCGGGCCAAGGCTTTGCATCTCCCTCCGGCAGCGAAAGGCCAGATCTCCCGCTGCCACGTCGCTAGCCCACAGCCAAAAGCAGCACCTCCGTCCCTCCCCAGCGCTGCCCACACTTTTGCAGCTGCAGTAAAACCACCTCACTGCCTGTTATGGGGTTACATCAAATTTGCTCAAAGGTGGTATTATCACTCTTCAACTAAACTCCATCACATAAGAGAACATATTATTATATTTGCTTATATTTAATATAGAGAACACCACAGAATCTTAAATGATGGCAGGGCCACAAATAACACACTTGATCTACTTGCAAACTATCCCCTTCATTATTATTTCCATTGTCTTCACATATCCGTATTTTCTACCCCCTAACTCTCACGTTTCAGAAGATACTACAACTGTTTATCCACTCACCTTTATCCCCTTACACTAACCCAACAATTCAGGATGCATTGAAATGAACACGTCGTAGTCTAGAAAAATCTAAGGAAGGAAGAAGGGAATAGAGAAATAAGGATTTATTAAGACAGATGCGAAAGGACCCAGATCTGCTAGCAGGGACAACATTGTAATAGTCTCGAAGATCTGAGAACTGAAAAAAATTTTTACAGCAATTTTTTAGAGCATAATATCATCCTGTTTGACTGCATGATCAAGGAAGTGAAACTGCTGAAGTCTAGCTTCAGTGTTTTATATCCACAAATATTGCCTTTACAGTAACATAGCAGCTCTCACACATGTACTGAAGCAACCTATTCAGACGCATAAAAATTAAAGTGTAGCCGTCTCATACGCTAAATAGATTGCGGTTACAGAAGTATCTGAATGACTTGACTCATATGTTTTATCCAGAAGCCAGAGGTGGCTGCTGTGGAAGAGACCAGAGACCCTTTTGGTTGTGCTCGGTAGGATTGCCCAATTTCCACCCCATCGCCATTTCCTGCCCACAGAACAAGGCAGCTGGAACATCTGGACAAGCACGTCCAGCTCTGTTAACCGAGAGGTGAAAGGGTAAAGATAAGACACCGCACACACAAGAGCTTGTAGAGAGAAGACCCTTAAATGAGGTAACGCGACCATTCCTCTCCGTTTCAGATATCCTAGCAGTCATGGGCGTACAATGCCCCGACTGCTGCTTGCAATGCACGCTGACGTGAGGAAGGGGCTTCAAATCAGCAGCAAGAAGTTTGCGCTTTATGTCTAATGAAGTCACAGAGGATGTTTACCTTTTCTGCGGTCATTAAAAGCGCCAGTGAACTTAATAAGCAGTAATAAAGATCTGTTAGAGCGGCATATGGAGTTGCAAAAATAAATAAGTGCGGAGCAGAATCAAACAAGTTAATTTTGCCACCAGCTGACATACAAGAAAGAAGCATTAAGGCTGACTGTATGCAAGCGTGAGCAATGCTGGCAACTCAGATCACTTTTCTCCAATTTCAAGTCAAGCTCTGTGAAGTTTTGTTGAAAGCCTTAGGATTTGACTTTTTTTCCTCCTCAGCTCTAAGATTTCTTGGGTATCGGTTATGGTCAACTATCAACAGTGTAACCCACGTGTTCTGTACCAAATCCCGTAAGAGCGCAGCTCTAGACCTTCACGAAGCAAAACTGGACAATACGATATAGTAGCAAAGAACTCAGTGAGCCATAAGCTTCTTATGGCACTTTACCTTCCCGGCACAGTAGGAACAGCTTAGTGCCGCACAGTACTCTGCAAGACTCTTGCAACAAGACGTTACCTGTGTTTCTGACAAAATCCATAGGATATTTCTGACTTCTGAACATAAGACACGATTACCTCAACACCTGAAGTTAACCAGAACACAAAATATGAAGTCATGTTGGTTTGGTCCTTTAAGGTTTTTGTTTGCTTGTTGGGTTTCTGTCGTTTTGAGGTCCTGCTGAACTAAAACGCAATTTAGTTTTATAATAAATAAACACAGAGGACAACATAGAAATGGAAATTTATGTAATGAGGCACTACAGGTATGAGCTACCGACCTGCTTGATTGTAAGCGAAACACAAAAGTATCAGAAAATAATGCTTCACTTTTGCTTATTCTGAGAACAGAGTTCCTTTCATCAGTATTACCCGAGACCAGGAGAGCATCTATAGTAACCTATATCCCTAATTTCTGATGAGAGAAGAGTGGGAAAACCACTACGTTGAACAAGCTAGATTTATTAATAGATCAACATATTCATTGAATTCCTATAAAATTAACCCTTTATCCTCAAAACATCTAACATACATCTCATACTGGTACAAAACAGGCTTGAACTTTTCAGAGCAGAGCTGAACATCTGTAAAGTCATGATGCGCAAAGCAAGCAGCGGATCACTCTTTCAGCCCCCAAGTCGTTCTGCACTGATCCAGAATCTTAAATGTTGTTAGACCCCAGAGTTTATACAGGGGATTATTTGTGACACTGGTGCCATTTTCCCTCCTCCTCCAGACCACGTAAGGTCACACATTTAAGAGACAACATATCTGCATGCTCAGATATCAACACAAACACAGGGAAAGCACCGTTCTCTAACGGACCGACAAGTTAAACTGAAAGTTACATTTTATGTCAAATTTAAAGATTTTTTTCTTTTGCCATCCCTTTTTCTTGCCGATAGACACCTCCAACCTTCCTGCAGCTCAGCCTGCTCCTAGGTTAGTCTCCAAGTCTAAGCTCCCCATGGCCCATTCACAGTGCTGCAAGCCACTTGCCCCTTACCTCCTGTCAAACATTGCCACCTCTGTGCCTTAATGTTCCCTCTTACATGTGATGTTCGAAAGACGAGGCCACCTCACTACTTTTCCAATTTCTCATTTCCTTCCCTATCACCCTTACCAAACAAGCCAGAAAACTTCTGACCCATTCCTCAAAACCAGCTTTTGAAAGGCGCCCGTGGGTTTTCTCTCCCTGCTCGGCTGGCTGGCGGGTACCATCAACAATGACTCAACTTAGCATCCAAAAGCAGTGCCCTGTGGTCCTGCTGGATCAGACCACTTTGACTCTTCTGAAGTACCCCGGGACCGTATACCACAGCCTTCCTCTGTCATCTGCACCCACCTCAGAGCCAAGACACAGTCACCTTGGCCATAATGCTGGGCACACCCCCTCTACACATGTGGATGGACACGTTCCTCCCATACAGCAGCCTCGCGTCCACGTGCCTGCATTTGTAGTCATGCAAAGGCCACACGTCACACCCACTGCGTGAACAAGAGCATGAAGCAAAAGGGAAGAGGACAGAAGGGAATGCCGTGTGCCACAAACACAGATCTGCAGCCCCTCCCTCGCCCACATCTGAAGCACTGAAGAAAAGCCAGCAAAGAGCAAGCATTGTGCCAAATTAAGTATTATGTATCTGGCTGCTCAGCTCCCCAGACACGCGGATTGTCAGATGGCATTGGCTGCTCAGGAGGGGCACTTCTTCTGCAGCACCAAACGCTGCACCCCAAGCCCTGAAGCGCAAGAGCAGAAGTAACCTTGCTGCATGGCTGAGGATCACCTTTAGCAACCGTGCAACCAACAGAAGAACATTAACCATACAGAGATATAATTAAAAGGAAAACCCTATCTTAGTTTTGGAAACCATGGGCAGCTAATGAATAAGTGTGCTAAAGAAAGGATGGGCAAGTGGGACACCGAGAAAAGCCCTAGGAATAAGAAAACTCATTAAAGCAGAAGCCAATTCTGTAAAAATCCAGAGTAAGAAACAGTTGCCTTTTTTTTTTTTTTTTATGAGATGCCACATCTTCTAACTCTTCCAAGCACTGGAAAATCAAGACTTGTAGCTCTCCCCTCCCCAAGGCAGGCTTTGAAAACAAATTTCCTAGTTAGCCTGCCAAAGCAGAAGATTTGACAGCAGCCGAGTGCCCCTCTGCCCAGCTCAGGGCAGGGATGACTCAGTGGAAACTAGCCCTCAAAAAACGTGTTGTCATCCTTCAGCCGGTGCAACTGAATAGGAACAAATTTCTCACCTTTAAAGCCATAGCTTCCAAAGTAGTCACAGTTAAAGGCAGCACTGTGTACCAGAGGAACAGCACCAACACATTTTGGTGAAAAATGACAACTTTCTACCCCTTTTTTCAGTTTTTAATACAATTAATAAAAAGGTATCTACTGGAATTAGACTATAAAACCATTTCCTCAGAGCTTTAGAGTATCTCACAAAAGAACAGGATACTAATACGTGTTAAGTGCAGCGGATTGAGAACTGAGGAAAACAAGACCAACATTTTAACTGTTCAAGCCAACCACACACACAACTCAAAGCAAAACACCAACCATGCAACCAGCCCTTCTGCTGCAAGGACAGAAGGGCGGGCACATGCACATATTCAGCCAGGTCTCAAACTTGCACCCAGTGGAAACAGATCTAGAATAATCAGTTATGTGATATATACCAATTCGCCTTATTTTGTCAAAAAAGCAGGAATTTTTTCCACTTTCCACTTCAACCTAAGCTATTATTCCCGATACTAGAACATCAAATGAAAGGCAAAATACTGAAGTCACACAGTACACCAACAGGCTTCATGAAGTAAGTCAAGCTGAAGCTGTGCTTTTGCTTTTCAACCTCACCACCTCTATCAGTACTTAGAGACAAAAGCTACTATTCAGGCTTTTGAGTTCAGGCATTCCACACCCCAAATAATCCACAACCTCTGCAGTTCCGACTGTGCTACTTGTGCTCTGTTAATTTATTCTAATAAAGCGATGCTTCTGTTTGCCACACGTTTGCTAGTAACGAGACACCGAAAGCAATTCCTTCTCTTCTGTGAGTTGACATTACATGAGTCTGCAAGAAATACCGGCTGACCAGCAGGAAACCTCTTCAATGCTCTCGTTATCCACAAATGCTATCATCTTTTTTTTCTCTGCTGCATTATTCCACATCAATAAATAAATAACGCA
The DNA here is from genome assembly GCA_013400875.1 of Anhinga rufa. NCBI lineage: Eukaryota > Metazoa > Chordata > Aves > Suliformes > Anhingidae > Anhinga > Anhinga rufa. The sequence continues at coordinate 31,750 of VZTV01030392.1, forward strand.
CAAAGAGCAAATGCATGATACTTAATAACATACCTACATCAGCTCAAGTGTCAGCAAGCACAAGGTCACTGACGTTACATGAATTGCCATGGAATAGGCACATACTTCGACAATAATAAAGGTGACTTATAAAGTGCAATAAATTCTAGCGGCTAACTAATCTCATGCTAAAGAAAAATGGTGAGGTGATCCTGAAACAAATCAGGACAACTCTCTCCTCCCATGCCTATTCTGCTACCGAGGTCCAAAATAATCGCACCACCTTACTTCACTACAGTGTTGGGCTTGAGTAAAGAATCATGTGGAAATACTCGGGGATTTAGATTATAAATGTTAGCATTTTATTAGCGGGTGAGCGGGGAAACGGAGCAACCATGTAAAATCGGCACAGCTGCCTAGAGGCCCAGAGAACTAGCTACAAACTAAGCAGAACACATTCGATATTTTGCTAGTTTAGATTAAAAGCATGGAGAAATCTGTCCACAACGTCCCAAGGATCTTTGGGGGCGGCGAGGGTGATCTAAAATTGTTGCTTATTGAGGTTTTTATTAACAGCCTCTTGAGAGCAATTTCTTTTTTCTCTTTTCAAAACATTCCACATGAAACATTCCTGAAAGCATGAAGTGTATGTTTAAATACATATAGACACACATTCTATTATTAGAGTCCTCTGCAAGGACCTAATAATAGAAATGTCTGTAATTATGTATAAGGCAATTATAAGAGACTTACATATAAAGCATGCTTTAAGGTACGTGCATTGCTGCCACAGCTATACACTCAGAGCAATCAGATAAACCTTCATCTCCAGAAAATTCAAGTGTTTGATTTCAGTCATCCTAAATCTAACAAAAAATAAAAATAAAAAACAAACCACGAAAGCACAACAGCAGAAATTCCGCTCCTAAATCCATCTTGTCACTCCACTGAGTAGCTTCTAGAAGAACTAGAAGCAGATGCCAGAACAAGCAAACACCACGTATCAGTATTAGCTGCAATCTTGGTCCTCTTCAAAAAAATATAAAATATATACTTAATTATTTAGGAATTGCTTGTTGCTTCATATTACATAAATACCATTATACATAGCTGCAGTTTAATATGCAGAGCAGCCAGACAGTAACTTTCAGTATATACCACCACTATAAACTGTCACCACTGGAAATACAAATAAAGAATGTTTCTTATACAGTTGGTGTTGTAGTTGGCTTTTCCTCCCTTATCTGCTAACAAACAACACAATTTACTCGTAAACAAAGGATTCCTTAGATCAAACATGGAAAGCATGTCACTGGAGAAGCGTGTGTTTTAACCTCTCAGGAAAGCCATCCTTTCCCAATTAAAAGCACCGTGAAGATTTACACAAAGCCGCACTACCTGGGACCTCCAGGGAATATTCCTGTTCAGCAACAGGCTTTAACACAGACTAGGCTTTTCTTGTGTACTTGCTCAACAGCACCGTCATTTTTCAGCCAGAGAAGAGCACAGATTTAACATCTGCAGCAGCATTTCAGAAAGGCAACTAATCTCTCTGACACTGTTACAAATTCCACAATAAATCACGTTTAATTAGTTTGCGCTTTTTTTTCCTGGCTGTCCGTAATCCAACGGAGAGGGGGCTTCTAACTTTAATTTTGCAAAGAGGTGCTTAGAAGAAATTGGTAAAAAGGCAAACCACCGCATCGCCACTGGAAACTGTTTGGCGAGTTATCTGCTTGCTGAGACACCGACATTCCTGCCTGTAGATGGCCTGTTACCGTTGTGTACCCAGCGTCTCCTATTTCCACTGCCTTGTTTGAAGAACTTCCCTCTTCCCACATACCTTCCATCTCCAGGGACAGATCACACAGGGACACTAAACCTTAGCCATAAACAACATGACTTTTGATATTCCTGCTTCTAAAGGATCCCCCACCGCTCAGCTGCTGCCGTTCGGCAGCTCGGAGATCACCTAGGCACAAGTCCTCTGGGCAACGCATCCGAGAAACTCGTTGCCTCTGAGAAACTCGTTGCACAGCTCAGAGTTGCACAGGGGTCTGCTGGCTTCCTCTGCTATTTATTTTGTTTGCCCTGCGCTAAAGGCTATTGCAAACAAGTGGGACTTTGATAACGCGCAGCGTGTTGCACAAAACCATTCCGATGCATTGGGACACTCGCTTTCCAGACTTAACGCCGGCTACCACGGCATCCTTGGCGGAAAGAGAGGGATGCCCTGGAGGGCACCCAAACTGCCAGTCCCGCTGCTCCCCACAGGTCACTCCACCTTCCCTCACGACAAACTACACTGAGACGAAAAGCATCGCGGAGAGTAATTTGTTTTATTCGGCTGTATACGGGCTCTGGGACTTTTATGTAATTATATGCATTTTGTAGGAATTAAGATCCTCACACTACAAACATTTATTCATACTGTAGACTTTGCTTCTGCGCTAGCGCTCACCAGACTGACAACCTACATTTTTGAAGGAAAAGCCAATTATACTAATTAGAAAGTTCATGAATACAACCGCACACACGCAGGAGTTTGCTGCACGATCTGTATACATTTTCTTGCGTAGATTTATGAATTGTAGAAGTCTAACTGCCCTTAACTGCTTCTCTTGCTCATCAGAGGACTTAAAGGAATTTATAAAGTAAAAAGGGAAAAACATAAATTCTCTGCTAAGAAAGAGGTAGGACGCAGAAATCTTCTTTCCGTTCACTAAATGCCATACGCGGGGGGGGG
>VZTV01030394.1:750-13850 GCA_013400875.1 Anhinga rufa
TTAAAGACATGTCGGCTCCCTATGCGGGTGAGCACAGTTGCTAAAATTCAAGAGAATGCCAAGAGAATCCCAGACAGGTCCCAAACCAGTTGTACAGCAAGACATACAGCAGAAGACATACATTTGACTCTTGTCTATGCATGCATACAAGTGCAGTCTGAAAGTCAGTAAGCTTTTTGCAATACATACATAAAACTTTCTGTTTCGATATATTCTTGCTAGTAACATGATTTATAGAAAAAAAAAAAAAAGCCAGAAAGAAATGCAAGTGCATGCAACATGCAAAAAAAATTGTTCTGAAGAGTAAAATTACTATTTCTTCTCAATATTTTTCCAAGCTGACTTAGTTCAAAACATTCACTATCTGCTGTCTGGTAAGACTAAAGCCAATGAGTTTGAGGTTTGCACTGTCAACAGAGGTCTTTTCAGATTGATTCAAAACAAATCAAGAAACCACACAACACCACACAAAATTGTCTGTTCCATGTCTTCACCAGTGAATAACTGTTCTTTGGAGTACCTGAAATAATGGCCAAGAATGAGGAGACCACTAGCTTCATCTATGACATGCCAGAAAAACAATCTATATTATTTTAGGAGTGGTATATGCAAAACCTGATATGTTCAGCATTACCTTGACATCCTTGAAGGCAGCATAAGCCAAATGGGACTGCATAATGTTATGCTGACAATCCTTTCAGAAAAGGTGAGACATGACAGAAAGGAGAAACACAGGAACCCACCGGCAACAGTGTTAGGGCAACAATGTCTTATGCATTAACTTGGAGGCAGAAGAAGTTCTCTGGCAGTCCTCATTCAAGCTAGACTACTTACACTCTTATGAGCAGTAATATAAAAGTCTAAGAAGTAAAAGCACTAGGTCCCATAAAAGGGAGAAGTTACAGTGAACTCTGTAACCTTGAATCAGGAACCAGGAGACTGTCTGCACTCTGCCTGGGCTAAACAAATCCTCAAAACACAGAGCAAAACAACCGTTCTCAAAATTGTGGCCAAATTCCAAATGCTATTGCAATGACTTTCGTATTGGGTCTAGAGAGAATGTGTCTCTGAGGAAGATAAGTTTTCAAGCTTTGTTCACTCTGTTTTGCATAGTGCCTTCAGCAGTCCATAGAATTGCAATTAATGTGGATAGGCACAGAAACATCTAATTTGAAAAAAGCCACAGCTGTATAGGTTTTTGCTCCAGGCAGATTCTGGCACCTTTACTCACTCCTGTTGAGTAGCACCAGTCAATTTTTAAAACTACAGAAGCATCTTCATTTTTATGCTCCTTCTTTTTCCTTACTATTCCTGCTGTTGAGAATCACATTCCCATCTAAAATGCATGCTACATAGCTAACTTATAATCATTGTGATGCTGTCTTTACCTTTTGATTGTTCTAACGCAGATTATGAGAAAATTATTCATATGACCTTTCCATTATGTCTGTTAAAATTATCTGCTAATTACAAATTCATTGTCAAGATTTTTATTACAATATTGTTCAACATTGAAAGTTAAAGGTATTTATGGTTCAGCTGATGATTTTGAATGCTAACAGTTGGTAAGAGCAGAGTCATGGGGATTTGATTGCTACCCTGGCTTTTAAGAAGTGATTGGTGCCAATGTCTACTGGAAAACTAGCTTTGCTAATACTGTTAGGAGCAGGGGCAGCTGTTAGGAGACTTTATTTGGATTGTTATTTACTGGTAAGATAAACGCAGAAGGTAATCGCAATTGTTTCCATAATGAATTAAATTTGCCTCAGCTAGACACGGCTTGGCATTCAGGTCGTTCTCAAAACTGTTAGTCATGTTTATTCCCTGATAATTCCGGTTAGCTCTCAACCAAGAAAGGTTAACTTCTGTGCATGAAGGATAAAGAGGGTCAAAGGGAAGAACAGTAACACAACAATAACAAATCTCAGTTGGTCTCAGAAACTGCAACTGTCTCTGTAAACAATACGTCTCACACAAAGAGGGGACTTGAATCTATGCTATTTTGCAGCCTGGTTTTGCCAGACACTTGTTACGTATCTGATCAGTTGTACTGAGGCTGCTAATACAAACATGGCCTCACAGGATGGAAAAGGATGATTAAATCCTTGCATGCTAACAGCTTTCCATAGGGAAAGCTGTCATTAACTTTTTTGTTATTCTACAGAACTGCTGGCTGTTCCCAGTGAGACCCAGCACCCCCTTTGGCTCTCACTGTTCTGATTCATGACATTTTACAGTATAAGAAAGCTCATATTTTTGGAGGTTTTGTAGGTCCTATTGAGAGCTGCACAGTTGGATAAAACAGCAATTGCCTTTATGGGGGAAAGCTTAAAACAATTGTGACCCATTTCTACAATACAAAAAGTTAAGATGCACAATACATGACATCTCCTGAAAAATGACATAGGTAAGAAAATTATATCAAATATACAGTTATTTGTTGATATATTCCCAAGACATGAAGAATGAAAAAGCTTCTCAAACACCACCACAGTAGTTCTTAAAACTTCTTAGGAAAAAATATCTTTATTTTTTTAATTTCTCCGTTGTCCTGGTTTCAGCTGGGATAGAGTTAATTTTCTTTGTAGTAGCTAGTATGGGGCTGTGATCTGATTTGTGCTGAAGCAATGGTGATAATGCGGAGATGTTTTGGTTGTTGCTCAGTAGCGCTTACGCTAGTCAAGGACTTTTTCAGCTCCCCATGCTGTGCCGGGTGCACGGGAAGCTGGGAGGGGACACAGCCGGGACAGCTGANTGTGAATACTGCTAAACTTTATATAATGATTATAGCTCAGTAGGTACATTTTTGTCCATTTGAAATCAATTTCTGTTTGGTACAGCCAAATATTTCATAATATACTTCAGCAATACTGAAGTATAATCTTTTGCTTATTTAAAGGATTATGCTCTATATTTATAAACTCAAGCTGGTATTTTAAAGTCCTATCTAATGGAATGATTGACAATGACATACTTTTGGCACTATGTAATTACATTATGAGAAAAATATTGGCTTTTCCAATATAGGCTTCTTCTATATTGCCTAAGAACTTTAATTTTCACTTTAAACAAGTCTCTCTTTATGCTGTGCATGTGCTTGTCTGCTGTCTATCTGTGGAGGGAAATAGCAAATTTTTGAATATTCTGAAATTGCTTAGGGTGCCATATGTTGCTTTGTCTCCATATTATTTTAGTTTCTGTAAAAGAAGTAATTGCAAGTACATTTCTAGATCTAAATATCTAAAAAGAAATGCATAGTTTTAATTTTGCAACTCAAGAAAAAATTTCAAGTAAAAATCAATATTGTTCTTCATTTTTGTAAGTAAGGACAGCTCATTAAAAACATTATTATTGTTTAAGTAGTAATTTTAATTAACAGCAAATTGCCAAGAGGGATTATGTGTTGGTTGAAAGATTGCTACTCTTAATTTTGGGGAAGAATAGAAGTCCTTTAAAATTATATTTCAAATGAGAATTTATATGAAAATGCATAGCCATTTTCTTTTGAATGTTCTTCATCTATGGTTTTTGGGGGAGGGAAAAGTAATCATACCCCCACGCTTGTATTTTGTTATCAAAAATTCAAAACCTTTTTCTTATTTTTGTTTTAATAATGTATAATGAGTTATAATATGCTTACGCTGATATGTAGTATGCTTCGGGAGACCCTTACTATGCACCATATAGTTGTTTTGAATGGTCTCTCATGTGCATGTTTTTTTCCTGTGGTTGAGACCTTTGGCAATTTTGGGGAATCTAGGCATTCTGCAGATGTGAGGCTCGCTGACTGAGCAGCCTTTAATGACTTTGGTTAATTTTAGTTGGATCAATGTATGCATATTTATTTATTAAAGCACTAATTGGAAAATATTAATTATTTGTATTATTTAGGTGATATTAAGCTGCCAGCTAAATCACAAACCCTTCTGTGAGTGCACAAACACTTCTCCCTCATCCTTTCTCTCTACATGCCTTTGTTCTTCCCCTCAAGGTCACGATACTCTCCACTTACATCCCTTGGTGTATTTATTCTGGTTCAGATGGCCACTCCACAGTACTTGTTATGATTCTTTGAGCAGCGAGGTAGCTGCAACTGTAATCAGTGTATTTTTTTGTCTGGTTACTGCCTGCAGCCTTGTTTATTGCTTGTTTCCCCCCCCCCCGTCCCTTGTCCTCAACCCCCTCCCGTGCACGCTTGTACTCATTCCTGGCAGGGTTTTGTCCTTATAAAAGGCAAGTTTCCATAAGGTTAATTGCAAGGTTAAAATTGAGGCAATAAGAAAGCCCTCATAATAGTAAAGAGCAAGAATTACAATTCGTTCAGCATCCATGAAAATCAAACTCGGTAGTCCACCGCTCTCCCCTACAGGCACTAGATGGCAGCATACATCAGTACTGCATTGCATCAGATTCCTAACAGACTTAGGAATCACAGCAAGACTTTCAGAGATTTTAATTGAGAAGCAAAAATCTTCAATATGGATTAACTCAATTTCCATTAAAGTTAGTTTCAAAACTCATATTGTCTTTACAGAGGAAGCCTAATCCCCAGCTCTGAATATCCAGGTCACTCCCCCACTATCTAAGGCAATCACATCTATAATGCTATTTCTCCTTAAAACTAAATAGATACTTTTTCTTCTGTGAGTGCTCATTAAAGGTTGTTCCACACTGCCTCTTGTATATAATGAACTTGTACCTGAAAAATACACTTACATGCCTCCTTATTGCTAGCTGAATGATAATTAATGTCACAAAGAACCAAGTGCCGCAAGAACAGGGAACAGTAAGATAAAAAGATGAACATGGACAATACATAGAAGTGATATGATCTAAGGATGCATTATCTGTCTTGTCAGATTCTTTTCTGTACCATTTCAGTGCTCTTCTTATTTTGAACAGACAATGAAGAGTGGTTAAAGCTGATCTCTTGCACCAAAGACACTTACTTAATTTCCTTTGCTGCAAGAAAACTTCCTGCTTGTGCTCATATTCAGAAATGAAAATCAGTTCCCACAAGGTAAGACGACAGGAGAAGGCTAGCAGGTGATTCTGTTATGTTGCATAGAATAATACAGTGAAGTGACATGTTTCATTTTATAGAAGAGAAAAGGCATCTCAGTCGTCAGAATCATAGAATAATTTAGGTTGGAAGGGGTCTCCGGAGGTAATCAAGTCCAACTCTTTGTTGAAAGCAGGACTAACTTTGATATGAGATCATTTGATCAGAGCCTTGTCAAGTTAAGTTTTCAAAATCTTTGGAAACAGTTATTCCACAGTCTCTTTGAGAAGAAAAAGAAGACAGATGAAGATAAGAAATAGATAATGAGGGAAATGTATCTCAAACTGGCAAGCTGCAAGTCTTATTGACAGTGTGTGTGTGCATTACATGTGTGCATAGAGACACCTGGATATGGAGCTGGGGGGCAGAGGGGAAGATCTACTGTTATCAAACATCATTGTCTCTCTGGAGGAATATCTCCGGAAAGAAAACTCGCAACAAGGTACCTCTCTTCCTTTGCAGAGTTAGAAAGGGCACATGTCTTTAATCTCTCTCTTCCTGCAGAAGAAATCTTGTTTCACAGAAAACTTCTGCTTGCTGAAAAACTTCAGAACAAATATGTTTTTTTTCCATATTTAGAATCATAGAATAGGTTGGGTTGGAAGGGACCTTTAGAGGTCATCTAGTCCAACCCCCCTGCAACAAGCAGGGACATCTTCAACCAGATCAAGTTTCTCAGAGCCCCATCTAACCTGACCTTGAATGTTTCAGGGGATGGGACATCTACCACCTCCCTGGGAAATATGTTTCAGTCTTTCACCATCCTTACCACTGTGAAAAATTTCTTCCTTGTATCTGATCTAAATCTACCTTCTTTTAGTTTAAGAGCATTACCCCTTCTCCTACTGCAACAGACCCTGCTAAAAAGTTTGTCCTCATCTTTCTTATAAGACCCCTTTAAATACTGAAAGGCCACAATAAGGTCTCCCCGCAGCCTTCTCTTCTCCAGGCTGAACAACCCCAACTCTCTCAGCCTGTCTTCACAGGAGAGGTGCTCCAGCCCCCTGATCATCTTCGTGGCTTCCTCTGGACCCGCTCCAACAGGTCCATGTCCTGTCTGTGCTGGGGGCTCCAGAGCTGGATGCAGCACTGCAGGTGGGGTCTCACCAGAGCAGAGCAGAGGGGCAGAATCCCCTCCCTCGCCCTGCTGCCCACGCTGCTGGGGATGCAGCCCAGGATACGGTTGGCTTTCTGGGCTGGGAGCGCACACTGTTGGCTCATGTCCAGCTTTTCACTCACCAGTACCCCCAAGTCCTTCTCGACAGGGCTGCTCTCAATCTCTTCATCCCCCACCCTGTATTGATACCGGGGGTTGCCCCGACCCAGGTGCAGGACCTTGCACTTGGCTTTGTTGAACCTCAGGAGTAGGTTCACATGGGCCTGCTTCTCAAGCTTGTCTATGTCCCTCTTGATGGCATCCTTTCCCTCAGGTGTGTCATTTGTCTCCCTCCACTGGATCTTCCTATGAAAAAAGATCAGTACCAAGACCTTTACCTACTAGTAGTGGTCATTCTTTCTGTGCTACAAAGCTCTAAGGTAGCCACACTCCTTACCTTCTCTGTTCCTTTCTTCATCTGATCTAGGAACAACTATGCTAAACAGATCTTCAAGACATTAGAGTACTCAAAGTGTTAATTCTTTTTCAGCCTCCAAATACTAAAGTTGGATGAGAACTTCTGGTCCTAAGCAGGTAACTAAGATGGGTGAATAAATGAAGGGGAACTATTCTAATTTGAAAAAACAAATACAAAAATAGCTGAATAATCAGCAAGCTGAAAACAAGAGACTAAAAGATAAGTCTCTGCTATGTAAGTCACAGTCTGGGGTCCATCCTTTTGTTTGTTACTGCCTGATACTGCAATGGGTAACAGCTCTCTGAAATGTTAAATGTAAGATAAACTACATTTTTAGTGCTTGAAAAATGCATATTTTTAGTTTCCCAATGGGGACGTTGTTTCTTCTCAGTAAGTTCGAAAACTTTCACCACCTATTGAGAAAAGAGATCATATCTTAAATTCAAATATCTTGGCTTCAGAAAAAGTGAGTACATCAAACCCGTTGTACTTAGCAGAAACATTCCAACTGAGCTGAAGCAGTTAGCTGATAATGTAAAACTCATTAAAAAGCTTGGTTGGTACAAATCAGCTCACCCTACAGATTTAACTATAGCCAAGCAAGCATGCATTAAATAAAATGTAAAGTCTTTCTGTCCTTTAACTACTTCAGTGTCATTGTAAATGGAGACCTATTCATTAATACAGTGAGATTAAATGGATATCTGATATTTTCCAGGAAAAATTTTATAATGACAGTTTCTGACAGTTTGCTTTACTGCTATAGCATGCATAAACTCTTCCAGCCTCACAAGCACAGTTGATCCCCGGTTTCAATTCCAAAGCATATTTGTTTCATTTAAAGTATAGTTTAAAAGTAAGTAAATACTGGGATGTCATGGCAGGTATGGGAATGAAAGCAAATAAATTGCCAGAGAAATATGGTGTGAGGTATTTGATTTTTCTTCTTTAAGTTACATAAAGGATTTAGAAGAGGAATCGGTAGGGTGAAGTCAAGTGGCTCTGAGAAGGAATAGAAAAAGTATTGAAAGAAATTTGATTTTTTTTTTTAGTAAATAGAATTGCCTGTGTGCGTATTTATTGAAAGAGAACAGGATCATTTCAATGCACAGACAGAGCTTAGTAGATAAGATTAAGATTCAGACAGAGGAATGTGAGTTTCAAACGGATAAAAATTCTGGAGAAGTTAAAACCCTGATGAGTCTGAAAGAGCAGCTTCTAGAATTTGTTTTCTAAAGGTGCACTAGGGTAGCGTATAGGTGCAAACACTTTAGGGAATAAGGCAGGACAATGACAACTGCTGAATACTACTACTGAGCTGAAATAATAGCAAGGAAAATATTGAACAACATCAGTATGCAAAAGTGGTCAAGGGTTCCTGACGCTCCACAAGAGTAACCTGAGACTGACAAGGCTTTGCAGAGTAACACAGAGAACAGAAGAGCATATGAGGGATGGAAAAGCTTTTGAAGTCTGAGATGAAAACCCTCTCTGCCAGTCCTGAGTGTGCTCACTGTGAACCAGGTCCTTTTGGAAACCCAGGGAGGGTATGACTAAGGGAGTGCAGCACTGATGGGAGTGCAGATGGGCACTCTTTCCAAGCAGTCTCTGACCAGAGCAGCATTCTGAGGGCTCACAATTCATACTGAAGGCAAAATTTAGTAAATGACCATTATTTTTCAGTTGCTCAATCCTTTCTCAGTCAAAATATCCAGTGAGCTTATAGGCACTTGAGATCTAGATTTTGAAGCTTTAGATGTTTTGTTAGTAATTTTATCTACAGTATAAGAGACAAAAAATCTGTCTATAGAAATTCTACAGTATCTGAAGGTGGCTGAAGTAAGATGTTGAGTCATTCCTTAATTCTGTAGGTAGAAATACGTGCAAGAGAGATGTTTTTGAAAGCTGGAAAGTAAGTAGTTCCTCAAGTGAAAAGTACTCAAGCTGTTGCGTATGAAAAAAAATTTTTTAGTCTTCATTAAATTTAGGCTACATCAGACCATGCTTTTAAGCTAAATTAATTAAAAATTCAAAAATTCCAACAGCTAGCATTCATAGATGTATTATACTGCATACTAGAATGAATACTCTCACAAATCCTTATTTTCACTTGGGTACCCTTATAAAATCAGTATCAGAAATGTGCAAAGGTTAATTGATAGGGAAACAAGTATTTCAGTAACTGAGATTTCAAGGAGATTAAAAATGTTAGCTAATCATTTTACTTTCTCTGATGCCCAGAGACATACATTACATCAGCAGTATTGGATAGCAACAGTGTGCTTTTGTATACATTGCAATCTAAGTCCTTTATGGTAACTTTCTGAGACACAGTCAATCTGCTGCCAGTATTTTCCCTCTCTCAAAGTATACTATAATCCCTTGGTGTCTGTATCTAATTTATGAGGAGGAAACAGCCATTCTGTCAGCACCCCTGTAGTGAGATAAAATAAATGAGCTCTGCTGTTCCAGACACTCTTTACTAAGGTGGTAATTTAACAGCATACAGCAGATAAAATACAAAGACAAGAACAGGGTCAAACCAAAGGTTCTTCTTGTCCTGCATCTTTTTTCAGTAGTGTCCAGTAACAGATGCTTAGAGAAAAAAACATATAGGAAACCAGGAATATATAGATCTTCATTTTCTCTGGTATACCTTCCCAGCCTCTTGCAAACAGCACTGTAGATGTTCCTTACCCTGGAGGTCGAATTTGGACCATCTTGTTTCATAGACACTGAATGAATACTGATTCCATTTCAAAATAAGGAAATAAGTCCATTTTCAGACTCAGTAATACTTTTGAGTTCATCCACTAGCAATGAGTTTCGTATTTGAATAGTGTAAACTATTACTAATATGTGAAATATCCATTTATTCTATTCACTAGGATGATCCCTACTTCTTCTAAAGTAAGAGATAGGTAACAACTTTTTCTACTTACTTTCTCTGTGCCATTCTTAAGACATATCAGTGTAATCCATTGGACTGCAGAAGGCCACATCTTCATTAGAGGAAAAAATGACAAGCAGTCTGCATGTGCTACAACAGATACTCAGTTATTTATTGCAAATAGTATAACCTACATTATAGCATGTCTCATAGCAATAGCATAGGAGGCAATTCACATCCTCATCCCTGACATTGGCTTATTGGTTGGATTGTCATTCAGAGCAGTTTTCCCAGCTGGAAACCAGTCCACTGAGAAGTGATTGGTGCACAAATCAATTGCTCAGGATCCTAGCATAGAAAATAGTATGGTAGCATTTTCTTGGGTGTCCTTCAAGATGCTTACCAAGAGAAGAAAATACACCATATTTGAAGACTGCTAGACAAACAAGGAATATTTTCCCTAAAATTTTCAAATTCACCTTGTTTGTAAATGAAACTTCTAGCATTCTTTCTTATTTTTACATCACATTTATGTTTATGATTCAGGGTTTTGGTTTTTTTTTTAAATAACTCAGTAGCTCTGTCAAACAACAAAATGCTAAGGAATATAACAGATTTGTTTGGCTGCATTTACTGTTTGGGGAAAACAAAATTGCAGGCAATAGACCAGAAAGCAATGATTTTGGGTAAACTGCAGTGGCTGATAACAGCTTTGAGGCACTGAATAATCATAAGGCATAATCATATGGGTAGCTGTCAGAATACAATGAAAGTAAATATCATACCTTCAGATATACACAAATTATCCAAACAATAGTAGTGTGCAGGAGTACTTCAAATAATTGGTTTACTGTTATAATTTTTAATTATGCAACATTATACCTATTCCTTTTATTTGTCTAGAATCCTCTGGAGTGAATACTTGTTCCTTTCTTGGAAACAGTGTCATGGCTCTTCCAAATCTTCCTTTAGATGTAACTAATCTAAAACAAAAATAGCACAATATTGTATCCGGGCCCATATAGATATTCATGAGGTTTGGGAGTTTTTTTGTCACTGTTAATACTACATGCAAAGTTTATCTCAAAAATTTGCAGGAAGGAGAGAGACCAAAAATCATAGATATAGCTGTAGCCTCAGTTTGGATTAATTACCACACACTTAACTCAACTAAAGATGCAGTAATATTTCTGAAAGCTTAGAAAATCTGAGAGGGGCTAAAAATGTGTCTACAGTTACAAATTAATTTGATTTGTAGAAGACAGTGAAGTGAAAGAAGAACAGAAATGAGACAAGAAGTTAAATAATTTTTTAAGACTACATATTTGAGGTTTCTGGGTTTTTTTTTTGTTTTCATTTAGTTTCACTTGGTTCAATAGTGAAACAACACCACCATTGCAGATGTGACAAAAGGAATGAGTTTGGCTGGTTGGAATAATTTTCACCTCTCTGCATGGCAAATGTTTGAAAACATTTTTATCTTTGTGGAGAAATTCAATAAGTATGATAAAAGTGGTTTTATCTCAGGTGTCAATGAGAAGTATAGACCTTGGCTGATAAACATTCAGCCAAAAAGGATTTTTAATGGAAAATGCAGTAGTTCGGTGTCATATTTCTCCAGTTCTTGTCAGTAGGAACCTTCCCTGTCACACAGTGTTGTACAGTGGTAGAGGTTGTGAATCCCAGGAGTCTTTGACAATAAAGAAAAGGATGGGTCACAGAGGAAAATGCAGTCAAAAGATGACTATGGGCCTCCAGCAACACTTTCCAGATATGCTAGGGTTTGGATAGTTTGGGCTTTCTTGCAAACCAAAATTTTCCACAGAAAAAGAGCTAAATTAGAAACGGTCAACATTTCAGTCTTCTTCAGAAATATAGCTTCAGCTGGAAAACAGGAAGTACCTATAAACTAGATCAAAAAGTCATGTCCAACCAGAAGGAACATAGAGGAGAGTAATAATCTAGGATCATTATGTGGGATCACAGCAGGTTCTTATGTGGGGTGACTAAGAGCTTCATTAAACACCTGAAAGCTTACTTTTTCCTATCTTGGGGGGTGGGATGTTGTAGGGTTTTTTAATCTGGATTTTGTTTTGATTTCTTTCCTCTCAATGTTTGTTTTCAATCAGTCTATTCTAAGTTCAAAATCAGCCATTTACAGTCATACTATGTTTCCCACTATAATTATCTTAAAATCATCAAATCTATTACATCGTTGAAGAACAGAGGGAAAAATCATTCTTTTAAAATTTTGGTGTGGAACTGACACCAAATGTAAAGCTCAATGCCCTCATTTCATTTACATGAGATACTATCTTTAACCAGTAAACTGTTACAGGCCAAACATGCACTTGTTGTCTTTTTTACTCCAAAATTTATCAATATTTGTCAGTGATATGATATGATATGATAAGATATCAGGATTCATTTTCATACTGATTCAAGTTTAAAGGTGAATGGAAAAAATACAACAGTATGTTATATAGAAAGCTGACCATGTAGACTTGCAGAGAGAACTTGCAACGTTGAGTGTATGGATGATAAAACGACAGAGGGAGTTCAATTTATATGAATGCGTTATGTGTGGGAAAAAATGACCTAACTGTATACTTGCAAAGATGAGCTCTGAACAAGCTATTGCCAGTCAGATAAGAGACCTTAGAATTATTATGGCTCTACAAGAATATCAGTCCAATTATGTGACAAATCAAAAATACAATCTGAATGTTAGGAAGACTAGTAGAGAACAAAACAGAAAAAGTAACTATAGACTAACTGTGTAAATCAATAATGTGCCTATCAAGATCTATTAAAAATAAAGACACGATTTCTGTCTCAGTAAAGCAATGAACTGCAGATCAAGAGATGGTTTTGGTAGCCCCGTTCCCACAGCTCTTTCCTACCTATTTCTAATCAGTCAGTGGTAGACTTAGAAGAACTTTTTCCCTGACCATGACTGTTCTTAAGTTCTAAATCACAGCCTTGAAATCAGCTTTGCACAGATGGACTGTTGTGTCCAATAACATCAGTTAGGTTCTATATAAATTTTGCCTTGCAAAACAGAGCAGTTGCCATCTAGCAAATGGCTAGATGGGCAAAAGCAGTTGTCTTTCATGGCTGGAGTAATAACTCTCAAAGCTTGTATTGTCAATGGTATCATACAGAAAACCCAAAAGGCACCAGTCCTCTCGGTGAGTCACAGAATTAAAAAAAAATAATTTATTATTTTTTAAGTTTTCATCAGTTAAATGTACTTCCTATGTGAAGTAAAAGGAGAATACATAACAAAAAAAATATTATTTCTTGTATGCTTAAGCAGAATATATTGATTCTTTCTCAGAGTATGGGGGTTTTATACTATCATAATTATTTCTTAATCCTAAAATCTTTGCTTATGAAAATAAATTGTGGATTACCTGAATTTAGATGAGAAGTAATAACTAAAAGTTAGGTTTCAATGATTTAAATATGTAAAAATATGCTTCGCTTACGTGGTTTTGTGGGTTTAAGGGTTTTGTGGGGGTTTAGTTTGTTTTCTGTGTAATTTCTTAGGACAAATCACAGAATCATAGAA
>VZTV01030398.1:8095-20581 GCA_013400875.1 Anhinga rufa
GGCGGGCGGGGGGGGGGAGCTGCACAAAGCAGGCTTCCACAAACAACGGCCGTAACGGCAAACTTTGCAAACATGGCCGATCGTTTCCAGCCTGCCAGACGAATTCCGGAGGGGAAGAGGGCTGCTTGGCCAGGTGAAAAGTTTTGTCAAAAACAAGGCTTTGGGCTCCGCGGCGGGGAGGCGCTGGCCGCTTGTGCCGTGGGGCCCCTCCGGGGTGCCTGCGTGAGCGCCCGCCGTCGTGGAGCGGGGACAGGCGCGGAAAGGAGACGGCCACAGGATAGGGGAAAGTACCTTTATTTGCCAAGGATACTGTCACCACAGATGTGGCCCCAAATTCAGGCTATGCGAAAGTGAGCTTTTTTTTTTTTTCAGAATGATAGTAGTCTGGGAGGATCATTTCTATTAAAAAACAAATCGTGGAAACAGTTGCTTTAGAATAAATAAAAAATACTTGGCTGTAACTGCTTCACAGCTGGATACCAATTCCTTTGTACTAACTAAAGCGACGTGAAAGTGAGTCTGCCACAAGTAATAGTGTCAGTGATTTTGTGTAAGTCATAACAAAAATAAACATGAGTAGTAGAACTAATTAACATTTTAAGAGGCTACAGTAATCGGAGATGTTGTTAGTTATGTAATTTAAATATTATTTTCTTGTAATACAAGTTCTTTAAGTTGATAACTATCTACTTACGTTTTAAGGTGAACTGAATATGTTGGTATCCACATTTCCAAGAGCTCATTTTTGACTCTGTTCATTTATAAATTCCATGGCAAGACCCCACCTCCTCTTTCTACAGGTTAGTGTCTTACTGAAATAATTTTTTTTTTTTTTATGGATGTTGACGATCTGTAGTAGGTTTTATCCTAAAACTTTGCTTCCATGCCTCAGGTCAATTTATAGTTGCTATAATCTATATTACTATATATTCTGTCTTTTTTACTGTGTTTGAAGATGGGGCACAGAAATAACTCTTTGTAGGAATATGGTTTTTCTGCAAAGATACCTTATTAATTCAAGTAAACAGAATGAGTAAAATAGGACTTACAGATGTGTTAAAACCCAGCCTACATAATAAGGCAATATTGTCTTCTTATACTAGAATATGCTTCTGAATATAGTAGTCTCCTTCCCAAAAAGTCACCTCCCTTAAAAGACTGCATATTTGATTGTAATTTACTTTCCTCTTAAGAAGCTTTAGTTCCTTGTTCTTCATGCTACTAATGAGCATCTGTTTGCAAGAGCATTTTCCTTAGCCTTGTAAATGTATTTGAATGCCTTAACAATTATCTCATTAGACTATTTGATTATTTTTTTTAAATTAAACATCTTCAACGAGGAAACTTGGAGCAATGAAAAATATAATTTCCATCTTCACCTACTGTGCATTTTACAGGCATGCAAATACATGGAAAACATTGCCATAACTTCAGAAACGTCTTACATCACTGACTAAAAGAAAGACATAACACACTGTGCACAAAAACTGATGCCCTGGACTGCCTCCCCTGTGGAAAAATGAAATGGCTTTTGTCAGTGTGGTACTTCTGCCATTTGTCATGAATGCAATGTACGTTTACTGCAAAGACTGATGTGCCAGTACTTAACTTAATAGATTCCTGAGTGTGACTTTTTCCTTAGCTGTTCAGAAGAAGTTTCCATGCTAACCAGACTTAGAAACTTTAAATTTTCCTCTGCACAGAGTGTCTGGCAAATAAATATGCTCCAATTACTCCACCATCAAAATCTTGCATCATTTAGTCACAACTTTTGCTTAGTGTAGTGCAACTTGGCTTAGGGTAAAAAAAAAAAAAAAGCCAAATTGCATTATCTACTGTCCTTGTTGAAACTTCCTTAATAAACATGTGTGCCTCTATCGATGTCTAAACTGGGGGATTCAAGAGCACCTCCAGGTTCCTGGTTTGGGATGCATGTCTGGCCACACCTTGACTGCGTATTAGGACAAAACCTGTACATAAACTAGAACCCTCCCTTAATCTCATGCTTATGGGTAACTGAGGACTCAAAAATTGAGTGGCACGCTGCAGTGTACATGTAAAGGTCAGTTTAGAGGAGGAATAAGTCTGACTATTCACACTTTGTGACTACTGAAAACCATAAAAAAAAAAACAAAGAAAAAAGCCCAACATAACTGCATCTTAGGACAATTCACACACAAGTTCTTGCCCCACAAAGCACCTTCTTTCTGAGTCAGACTGTATTAGGGTATTAGGTGTTGTCCCTATATTATCGAAAAGATCCTAAGGAAATGACATGAGTTGCTCAGAAAGAAGCAGCAAAGATAAATAGCTACCACAAAGATTAAATCTCTGAGAAAGATTAAGACTTAGTACAGTGACTGTCTGGGATTTTCAAAAGCGACAATTAATTCTGGGTGTTTCCCAGTTTTGGTGCCCAAACAGGGACCTTATTTTCAAAAAGTACACAATAAGTGATGTCTGAAGCCCGGCAGCTTGATTCACAAATCCCTTTAGAACTATTAGCCATTACATGTTCTTTGGCTAAATAACAATAAAGGGACAGGGAGAACACCACCTACAAACATTTGATAAGGCTGAATGTCAGTGAGAGGAAGTAAGTATTTTTGGTCCTCACCTGCAACAAAATCCATCTGGTAGGCTAGTGCCAGTGAGGTTTGAAGTGTGCTTGTTGGCTCTATATCGCTACAATTGCAGAAAAGAGGCCTGAAACATAGTTGGGAGTATAGTTATGTACGTACCATGTAAAACAGAAAAGAGATTTTACTGGGAAAATATTTCCTACACTAAGACTTACAGCTCTTGAGGATAATCTTCAAGACAATCTAATTTACAGAAGCTAATTAGCTTTAGATACTTAAAACTAGACTGGTTGAAATAGTAGTATATATACACTAGAGAACAATCTTGCCCAGACAGAAAGTACTTGTTCAAACAGGTCCTTTCGGCATTTAACTTTGGAGTCTATCTTAATGAAGGTCTTGTTTGGGAGTATTACAGTCAAGAGTTAAATCAGAGCAGCGGAAGAGAGACATTAAAATGTATAGGGAGAGTAGGAGAAAAGGAGTTGTTTTTATTTGAGATTTGAAATGAGATGAAGGGTCACTAAGGCTGAGAAATACACAAAGGCTGTCCCAGACTACAGCCTGTTTTGAAGAAAAGGCTCTCACATCAACAGTAGCTAGATTGTGTGGAGGGACAGACCAAAGTCTAGACAAGTTGGGGGGGGGCGGGGGGCAGAGAGAAGAGAGATTTCTTCCCAAAATTGTAGTGTTTCTATAATTCTGTAATTGATGACTCTCGGCTGACCAAATTTTAAAGGCCAGGCAGACAATTTGGATTTTGAATATTCCTTTGTTGTAGCTCTCCAAAAGCATTGTGTTTATCTTCAACGAATTCATTGCTCTACTGCTGCAACGCAACTTAGCATCATCCTGCGTGCAAGTGCTAGTATGACTTTTGCTGAACCCAGTAAGAGCTTCATAGTTCCCCTAAACAGAGGAGGCTCTGACTTGCTACAAATGACAGCTTTATAGTTTGCAGTGACCTTCAGTACTCACATGTCAACAAGAAATTCTGCTTACCTATTGGTAAATTCTATAATTTGGGGGTCATCCTTTGTTTCTGTTTTTAATGTCATGCAACGAAAGTTGCACAATGACAGTTTCAGTAAGCGAGTGTCTGCAGGCAAATGATCTAACATGTAGATCCAGCATTTACAGCTCGTGCACTATTTTATTACACTTCCAGAGCTGTTGAAATTCCTAAGGTGACTCACATAAATTTTTCTGCTTAATCAAATCTCACTTTTCTAAGGTGATAGAAATGTTTTTATACTGCTCCTTAAGGATTGCACAGTTCTGCTATTTTTGACTAGCTATTACGTGCATATTCAGATGCATGATCTTAAACCTATTTGGAAGGGATAGGAACTGAATATATTAATTGCAGTACTTTTCTTTAGAAGGTAGCAAAAACAGTAAAAGAAATACGAATCAAGTTAACGTAACCCAACTTTTTCCAGAACGTTTTTACCACTGATTCTCTTTGTTGACATCTAAGAGAATTTTTTGCAGTTTCTGTCACTGATAACATTCACTCAGGGACACTGGTTGTAGCAACAGTGTAACAAACTCTCTGGTCCTGGAAATTGTGCTTAGTATTTTCTTTTTGCTTTTTATATTCCCAGTGCCATCTTTTCAGGGACAAAACCTGGGTCACTGCATTTTTTGGCAGCAGCAAAGCATACATGAAGAGATGGCTGACATTACAGGTGATGAAATATCTCAGTAAAGATTAAAATATCCATGGATGAAGAGAGAATGCGAAGAGTCACTAATGCAAACATATCTGTCGAATCATTAAATGCTTTGAAACAACCAGCAAAAAAAGGCCAAAGACTCCAGGGAAGCAGAGTGAGAGAATCACAGAATTAAAGTAGAATCCCTCTTGAAGCTACTAAAAGAAGTATCAAAGAGTCAAAAGAAAACAAAAATAAGAAAAAACATCGAATGCCTTAGAAATATTGTACTCCCTTTAATAGTGCTACAATTTGTTTCCATACTCACTAAAATCACATCTATCTGTAAATCTCTCCAGGGTATCATTCTCTACAAGAGTTCCACCAGAGTAAGTCCAGAGTAATTACACTGAAATCTGCAGAATTACTCCAGATTTACACTGATGTTACAGTGACCATAATCTGACTCTATAGGGGACAATTATTGTTTCCCTTACTCTACAAACCACTGTAATTTACATTTCTACTCACGTTTGCCATAAAAAGCTGTCAATTGATTTGACCAAAATGCTGCTTTGTCCCTAAGAAATGCCTCTCTGTTCTTATGTGAGAATAAGGATTATTTTAATATACTTTTTTGAAGTTGTTGTGCAAAACAGAGCTTTCAAAAAGCTATATGCTTCAGTATCTGGTTATATAGTTTTTTACTTAATCAAACAAAACTTATTTTGTCAAACTAAAGGGACTGAGCTCCACTCCAGAAGTTACAACCTTTTCACTGTTATGCCCACTGAGGTGGGTTACTTTTAATTTTATTGGAATAACTACATGCCGTGCATTTGTGTAGGCATTTTTCCAGGACTTTACCTTGCTTTATTAATTGCTTTCTATCACCAAGCTTTCATAGTAACATTACTTTTTTTTTTGTAATTCATTACCAATTAGTTTTGCTCTCATGGATTTTAAATCAAGTGTCTTAAAAAAAACCAGACAGACACTTCCTTTTGAAGAAGACAACTCCTCACACAGAGTAAGTGGCACCCCTCTATTCTGGTAAATTTTATCTTCAGTAATACATATGCCGGCCACTCTAGCTAACTTCTGTGAGAACTGCATCTGAACATCTGTAATATAACATAATTACATAATCGTTTTTGGACACTTTTTTCCTACCTCTATTTAGCTGTGCCACATCGCTTCTCTTAACGTTTTACTGCTTTGTTAACTGGAAATTATTTTTGAAGTATGAAGCAGATGAAGCAGTATATTGGACAGTCTCTTATGTTGCTGTTGTACTACATACTTCCACAACTGGAAATCTTAACAGAATTTATAACAGTCATTTGCCCCAAAAAGAAATTTCTTTAGTATCCCCTGGCCATAAATTACTTTCAGAACAAGCAGAGACAGAGTTCAGTTTGCAATAGAAACATGCCCTTGGAAGAGTTTCTTGCTTCTAGAAGCCAGGTCATTGTTTAATCCCTATAAAGGGAGCAGTTGACGGTTTGGGTCAAGTGTTAATGAAGTACTTAATTTTCAATTCTAGCTTATAATCCCAATTATATGTTTTCATGTGTCATTCTATGCCTGATAATATTTTGACATCTCTAACTCCTGCCTCTTGAAGCTTTCAAAGCAGGTCACTATATGGATATGCTAAATCTCACAATGCACATAGAAAGGTGATACTATTCACATTTCAAAGAAGGAAAAACTGAGGCATGACCTGATATATTCAGGGTTACGCAGGAAGCTTGGTGAAAAGTACTGGAAGTTTTGACTTCCAGTCCCTCACTCTTCCTACAGAAGACCTGCCTGTCCAGAAGGAATCAGACTCCTGCTTAGTCTCTGGAAGGTTTTCTTCTGGCTACACGTAGCAACAGTTATTCATCTATTTTCACTTCACTACCTTTCATAATATGTCCTGTGCTATTCTGAATGTAAAACATGCCCTTTTCTCCCTGCAACCGTGGAGATGGTTAGGTAGAAGACTATCTTATTTAAATTTCAAAGGGCTGCTTTGTGAAATACTTCCTTATGGTGGAACCACTAGTTTATGCTTTTAAATAAAATCTTTACTCAGCATGTTTAGAAATTACAGGGCATTGCATACAAGGAGCATTTCAGGCTACATTTGCAACAGAATTTAGTATGTTCAAGTGCAGTCAGAGTGTAAGAATGTTCTGATCTTTTGAGTAACTTCCAATGTTCTGAGGTTGCAACTCTTGTGGCTTGACACTACTTTAACTAATTTACCCGTGCCACCTAAATATCAAAGAAACTGTACCTCATTCTCTTTGTTTGGCAGCTTGTATTTTTAAAAACCCAAGCATAAAATGTACCATGTATACTTATCACATGACTAATTACAATCCAACTACTTTGCACTCACAGAATGCATCTTATTATGTCAATTACAATCAGTCATCGTCATTAACCATGCAACGATGGCTGAATGCATTAATAGAAGAAATAGCAATACAGAGTGGACCAACGCAACAGCACGTGGTGGTACCTTTCTTTTCATAGCATCATTAAATTCGCAAGCACTTTATATTTCCCCAGTGAACCACGGCAGTCCACGGCATGATACCATCAGTGAACAAAGACAGAGCCTGTACACCAGCAAAACCACCAAGTGTTCCTGTATCATGCATCCAAGACAGCACATACACCCTGAACAGGTAAGGAGAATTCAGGTCTCAGCTGCTCCTTCTGCCTGCTTTCCTCCCCACATAAAGATTGCCAACTGAAAGCAAGAGCTGCTGGGGCTAGACACATAGCTAATGAACTGGATATGCATTGCAAAGGTCGGGGCGCCTCACTGGAATTTGAGTTGCTGGGGCTGAGCTGGTTGTGCACTGGGGGCCTATGGAGGGAGATGTGGATGGGAGGGCTGGGTGTAAAGCCTGTGACAGGGGAGCAGAGCTGTGTCACTGGGGTCGGAACATGGCTTGGTGCGACAGGTTGAGGAGCATGTCGGGGAGCTGTCAGACAGACCCTTATTTGGTAACGAGGCTTGAGGCAGAGTGCTTGTCTGCCGCATTCACAGCAGCTCTAGAGGTAGGCACATCCATGATAGACATAGAGTCGGGAATGGGAAAGTCCACTAATTCAAGGGTCTGCTGTGTGTCTGGACAGCACAATCTGTGCCATGACATTTGAGTGATGAGAAAACAGAGCCACCGGTGAGACATTACCTTCTTTCGTTAGCACTGATGCAAAGAAAAAATCTCATTCTAAAACGATAGTCCTCAAAGAAGCTTTTTAAAGTGTTTAGTTACCATTTAATAAGAAAATGTGTAATTTTTCTGTTTCTTATACTAGGATTTGATTGTGTTGTCCACATCTCTGTGTAATTTATTCCATTGCATGGAAATAGAAAATAATAGTGCCCCAGGGAAAGCACACTTACCATGAATGCAAAATATGTCGAAGGGGTATATTCAAATTATACAGCATGCCATGACAGCAAATCATAACCACAATACCAGTTAAAGCTGGAGAAAAAAAAATGTATAGAGGTTGTCATTAATGGAGTGCTCTTATTACTTGGCTTATACTATTGCACAACTACAAGTAACATTTAGTCCCCTGTGATACATATCATAGTAGGTCTACCTGAGGTCAGAATTGGGAAATGCCATTATTTACAGAGGAAAATATTGGCATATGTTTTTCCACAACATATTTTCTGACCCTCATGTACCAAAATTCCATAGAGAAGTACCTTGACAACTTCAAGAACAGCAGACTATTTCTGGGCTTGGGAACGGAGCAGCAGTACATTTTCTTGTTATTGAATTTTTGTGACTTGTTAAGGAAAAGCTGACCCTTCTCCATCTATAGATTGCATAGAGA
Organism: Anhinga rufa; assembly: GCA_013400875.1. Lineage (NCBI taxonomy): Eukaryota > Metazoa > Chordata > Aves > Suliformes > Anhingidae > Anhinga > Anhinga rufa. The sequence goes on from VZTV01030398.1 coordinate 16,197, forward strand.
TAGCCCATTTCTGTAATGACTCTTGTTTTTTCTGACTACCCAGTATTTTGTTTTATTCCAGCTGATGCTCTACTTTTCCCTTCATCTCTCCCCAGCTGTGAACTTGTCACTTAAGTGTTCAGAGATGGTTCTTCCTTAGTAGGGACACTCTCTGCCTTTTCTACAGACCATCAATAGTGAATGGTCCTCTAGAGAGCCAGCACCAAGGATTTTGGAGAACCAGAGCCCCATACCCATGTGGTAGACAGTAGTTGTCCAGTGACAAAGGGTCTGCAGTCAGTAAAAGCAAGGTGTGAGCTGTCATGACTTTGACAGCTCCCCCCCCGAGGCTGAATGGGCACATCCCTCTGTGTGACAGGACTGTATTTAGCCAGGGATGAAGTGGGAAAATTGAAGAAGCCTAATCTAGACATACCTGTAGTTCTGTGAGGCTTGCCCATTAACCAGTATTTGCCTGGCAATCTGGAAAATGCTAGTACTTTAAGGGTTTGAAGGAGTTGTCATAATTTAAAAACCCATGGAGATTCTTGACTTGGAAGCCTCATAGACAGAGGCAGAAGCTGGCCAGCTTTCATGTAACTATTAGGAAGAAAAAGGCAGAAAAAAAAACAAGGTGAAAGAAAATCAATAGAGGATGTCTGGCACGCTCTATTAATGTCCTGTTTTGAAAAAAAACAAGAAATTCAGGGGAACGCACCCAAATGCAGTGTGACCAAGTCTATCACTAACTTACCTGGTTTGTATGACAGTTTAAAACGAAGCTTAAGATAAGGGGGTTTAGCCTGTACTAGTGGATCAGATGCTGGCCCAAACCCTTAGCTGGATGCGTTTGCAGAGAAGTCTCTTTTCTATTACAGGAAACTACTTGGCGTCAATTATTTCCTTTACAACTTCTAAATACAACCATTGTCTCCAAGGCTTATCAGGCAGAGATTTAAACAAACAAACTTAACCATACGTTATGCACATGCAGGAAACAAAATATGAAAGAATATATTTTTCTTTTTTTATTTTAATCTGAATGAACTTATCATTGCTAGATAGCCATAGGAATACATTAGATATTAATCACCAGAGGAAAATAACCACATTTTTTAGGCTGTGTAAGAGTGGCAGTAAAAACATGAATTATGAAAAATGAATTTATCTGGAGAACACTGAAAATTTGAAGAACTTATCTTTTCACAGTTCCTGGGGAAATACATTAGTATTTTTAAAGATAGTCTTTAAGATTTGTATTCGCTGCTGGTATGGCTGCCTTAAACCAATATGAGCAGTGTGTTTTGTATAAGTAAGCCTGACAAGTTCCATTATTACATTGTCATTTTTCATTCGTGTTAGAGAAGCAGACATGACATTACTCAATTTTAATATGAATCAACTATCTTCTTTTTGACAGTGGGCTAGTCTGTGTTAGCAATGCTTGAGGAACTTACCTGGTGAATGGAACAAGGCTGAGAATTGAAGCTATGTTGCTCAAAAGTTTCTGAAGTATTTAGTTCGAGAACTCTGCCCTCTGATTTATGACTTCTCTGCATGCAGATTGTGAACTTATTTTTTAAGTGGTCTGATCAGTAATGTGTGTAAATAAACATGAGCCTGTGGATGGCTCATGTTTGTTCAAAACAAACATAGTTTGGTTATTCAGTCGTTGGAATTATTCAAGCAGACTAAGTGACTGCACACCCAAGTCAAATGCTGTGGTTGCTCTTCCATGAGTAGACAACCCAGATTTGGGGGCTAAAAGCAGATGTACCTTGCAATTAAGAAAAACCAAGATTTTCTTGCTTGTTGGCCCCTAAATCGGAGTTCTCTGAGTATCACTATGCATAAAATGGTACTCGGAAGAAAAGTACTTACAAAAAGAAAACAAGGGAGGACCAGAGCAGTCTTATGATGTAATTTGGAAAAGGCAAAAAAGGAGGAATTACTTCCAAAATTCCACCGTGTGGGCAGGCATTTTTTCTTCTCAAATCCTTGTAGTTAAGAGTTACCCTTGTGTTTCTTGGGCAGAAAAAATAATTAAAAAAACCCTATAGGGAAGTCTTCATAATTTAAAAAACACCGTATACATGAGCCATCAACAAATCTGCAGTCATTTGAGTTTACCCATTAACTTCCTTTTGACCCACTCCAATCCAGAGCAGGGGTTTTCTGTTATATCACTGCACCCACAGTCTTCCCTGGTGTAAACTGACACGGTCGGTATAGGAGACTTCACTGGAGAAACAATTGATGTCTCACATGCAGTGACAATGTGATCTGCTTTTGGAACTTAAGCACTTAAGAAAACAAACTTAGCCCTTGCACTAGCGCATGGTAGTTTCCTGTTTTGCCTGTCTGATGCTATCCTGTACTTAGGCTCTGTCCTGACAGTCCTACATACACACTCCTTTCTTGCAGCTTTCTTAAGAATTTCCAGATTTAGGGAGGTTAGAATTCTGTGGCACAACCATACTCTTGCTCCAGGAGTGGGGATGAGATGACTTGATTCTTGGTTGCCTTCTCAGCCATTTCTGTGCCCGACTAAAACTTGCAGCTCATGTCTTTGTCATTCTCTACGGACTTGTTTCACCCTTTGACTTGAAACGTCCTGTACGTTTCCACCCACTGGCTCACCTCTTTCCATCTCGTAGCTGTAGCAGGGAGTTGCTTTCACCAACAGTGCAGCAGCTATTTTATTTTATACCTAGAAAATTTTTGTTTGTTTTAAGTGCATTAGCCTACTCCAATGCCAGTGTCGTTCATCTGTCTTCCAAATTAATACCTCCAATGTTCAAATATGGTATGAAGCGTAGGAAGTGAAACAAGAATTATTCTGGTTTAGAAAATGGAATGCAATGTGGTTTTTCTCTGAAGGGAGATGTTGCAAGTAAGATAATTTACTAATATTGCCAAAAAATACACTGAAGTCAATGGAGCTGCACTGATTAGCTATGCCTGCTAAAGCTCAGAGTAAAGTCCTTGTTACCTTTAGTTGTGCAATTATTACCCAAGAAGGGGTCCAGAGGATGTTTTTTACAACACTGCTGGAATTCTTTCTATTACAGAATACTAGCAAAACAAGAATCCAGAAGCAGGTGTTTTAGTGTACTGCCTACTTGTAACTGGGTTAACACCGTAGATATTCTCTCTCTGTCTCAGAAACACACTTTATTGCAAAACACAGACTATTCCACAGACACTTTAAGTCAGGTGACTTAAATGTTCAAGAAACAAATCTGAAACTCAGCTGATTTCATTCATGTCATCTTGGCAATGCTGCAGAACTGAAATGTATTCCTTACACAAGGGACTACAGTCTGATACGCATCTGTTCTGCTCTGGAAGAAACCATAGCAGCTCCCTTTTCACCCTGGACATCTTTTCATTGTTAAAGCAAATAATGAACGAAATCAGATAGTCTAAGAAATGCACTTGAAATTAAAATGCTGCTTAATCTCTCAGTCTAATATGTTGCCATCTGCATGCTTGGGTGTTAGGCCTTTTTCATATTTCATATAATATGCTTCAAGCACTTGCAGCAGAGCAACACCTTCTTGGCACAGCTAGCACACCGTTAGCATGGGTGCCGTGACCAAAACCTGTCTCCTTCAAAACACCAGAACAGAGAGCTTTCTGGAATAGCATGTTTCTCCCTAAAATCTATGGTCCTGTAATGCTATTTAAATAAACAGATGAGCATGGCTGAAATGCTGGAATTATTTATACAAAATTTTCTCCGTATTTTCTCTGTACCATCTTTTACTTTCCTTATAATTAAGTTTACCTTCAGTTTCTTGCTATCTCCCGCACACTTTAGCAGTCATAGATGAGTTTAACAATGACAAATCTCTTACCTCTGTTTCTCCATTCTGTAGGAATACCAGCTATCTTTTTATAATTGATAATGAATTAATATCTGGCTTCACAAATTCTTAAATACAGGGAGGCCCAGGCAAATTTTAATTCAGACTGTGTGTAGGATAGTAAAAAATTTGCATCATCAGCATAACAAAAGTTCCTTAATGGACATCTTAGTGTCATTATTTGTGACACCTTTGATGCTGTCTTATTTCTGATAAAATGAGGTGGGGAAGGAGGAGGTCATTGGTTTTCTGCACATGATTTTGAGTGGAGGTGTAGCCATCCTGGGAAGTTTAGCTCTGAACATAGGAAACTGAATTTGCAGCTTGTTCAAGGTATGCTCACAGGTGGCCAGTCCTGATTTGGAGCACTTCTACAAAGACAAGGGAGGAATCACAGGATGCTACGAATAACAAAAGAGCCATAGCATTTATGCAAACAGCGTATGGCAGCACTCATAAGACAGTTACACATGAAACGGGACCACACTGTAGATAACAAAATGGACATCCTGATAGCCTAAAAAAAAAAGTATGTGT
>VZTV01030411.1:0-11861 GCA_013400875.1 Anhinga rufa
AAAGTATTAGTTCCATGTTGGATCTATAAATCTAATTTGCTTCCATTCATGCTTGCTTTCCTCTGCAATTAGAGCTGTTTTCTCCTGCATAGGCTCCACCCCGTTATCACTTCTTTCACTGTATGAAAACAGGGCAGGGCCCTTCTGATGTGTGGTAGCAGCTTTGGAGTTCTGATCCTGCAAAGGGCTGAGCACTTTCAGTTTCCTTTGGAGCAGAAAGCATTCAACATTGCATGGAATTATTAAAATGTTCAGCAAATACCTTCTAAATGTGGAACTGCAGCACAGACAAGAGGGCTGGGCAGGGGGAAGATCGATTGTGGCAGATTATTACAGCTTTACTGTCACATAATTATAGTGCTCTACCCCAATGTTTAAATAGTGAATTTAGTTGTTGTAAATTGCTTATTGCCACAGGTGTCAAAACTAAAAAGATTATAATGCTAACCCCTTCAGAACTACCACCAACATATAAAATACAGAAAAATGTTTTTAATTGTTTGTGGTGGCTTCACTTGAATCCTTATTGAAGCCCTTAAATTATAAAATCCGTATTAAACAGAAGCAAAAGGCCTGATACATCCAAGCTCTAGGACAGCTACGAGGCAATGGAAGGTCATCCTACTGCAGCAAATTGTGGTACTCCTGCCCATTTCAAGTATCTTGTAATGCACTTAAGTAACCCAACATTTTGTCCTGATCTGCAGTTGAAGGAGTAACCAGCATATTCATTTCTTTCAAGGCAGAATGAAATGATATGGAAGTTTTACTGCGGACTTTTCTTTACCCCATTATGGTTATTTTGAAGAGGTTTCTTTAGTTTCTGTTAGGAGGTCCAAGGCCTGCTTTTAGTGTATGAAATGTACTGCTGAACGGAGATCAGCGCCTCGGCCCCACGCCTGGGTTTCAGCCGCACTTCTGGATGTCACAGTGCCATTTGCATGGCAATATCAAACCAAACTCATGTGGCTTGCTTCCTTTTTTTAATTAACTGGGAATGCCAGTGATCCAGTGAAGTTTGTGTTGCTGGATAAAAGGGCTGGTCTGTGAATAGCATTGTATTTGCCAAATGGTTCGCTAGTCATTTCAGTACAAACAAATGGATGGTGTCTGTAAGTCTGCAAACACTGTTGACATTTAGCCTTGTTTATGTTACTTTCCTTTTGCTGCATATTTTTGGCTAGAAAAGATACTGTCTGAATCAACATTGACTTCCTAAGCAGAAGCTAAGGACCCAGTCTTGCATCCCTCATTCTCGATGAGTGGGACTACTTAAATGACTAAGGATTGCAGAATCAGGTCTTAATGTTTGTTTGACTTTAAATTTCATTTCTATATTAATGTAATTTAATTTGATTGTATTTCATTGTATCAGAAATCGGTCAGGTGATAAGTTCGGTACCACTGTTTTGTTTACTGTTGAAAACTTTTGTTTCTTACCATTTTTCATATTGCAGTGTAACATTCCCATTCCATTTATGTTTCTGGAAATTAACCCCTAAAATATCTGATACAGCTAAGTGCTGAGTACCTTCTATTCCCAGTGAAACTGGAGGAATTCAGTCCCTCCTAGCACCAGATCTGAAAGGGGGATTGTGTTTGCAAAAGGAGGCCTTGGTATGTGCCTTGATTTCAAACATCAGTGGCCAGCCGCACCAAGGCAAATCCCTAGCACAGAAAGGCTTTTCTTTTCTTTGCAGAGACAAAATAATGATGTAAGCTTAGAGCCGTATGATTTTACTCTTGAGTTTCATCTCCCAAACAATACATTCTTATTGTTTTTGTCATATCCAGGTCAAATTTAAATTATGATTTAGGATTAGGCAGAGGCGTAGAGATGTTTCCAGGTCTCTCCAAAGTAAGACAATGCTCTGGTTTGTGTTCTGGTTCAGGAATATATATTCTTGTGTCTGAGGTATAGTATTTCCTGTAACTACTCATAAACACGAACAATTTAGACATCCTTGTAAGTTAAAACTTAAGTGTACGATTAATACCTGTTATGAGGCCAATTTTAAACAATCAGTTGGACAGCAATTATAATTTTATGTTACAGGCTTTCAGAAATAAATAACCAAATTCATCTTTGTGATCTAAGGAACTTAGGATATCTTTATGCGGAGATGATCGTGTTATGCACAGTACTGCATATCTGGAATTTCTGAGGCTTGCTCCCGCCTATCTAGATACCTGTAGTACCAGGGATAAATAATTACCTGAGGCTTATTAATTGTTTCAGCAAAGAAAAAAATATATACCTTAAGTGTAAGCATTAATATATGTATACACAATACATCCACAATATATAACAAACCTTCATAATAGTACAAAAATAGAGGTCCTGAATATGTTCTGTTATTTATGTGTTTGGCAAGCTTAGGGAATGGACTTTAGTATGAGTGAAAATTCTCTTAACATTTTTAAGGTTATTTATTGTCATTTCTATTTGAGTTTTTAATGGTCCTGTATTTTGTAATGCTTTAGCAGGAAAAAATACTGCAGTTATCTTTTTTCATATTCTTTAAGCAATATTTCTAGTTTAATATATTGTGCCAGGTTTTCCAATATTAACCAAGAAAGACAGTAAAACTCAATGAACAGCACTCTGACATCCACAATTTAAAACCTGTGATTGAAGTGAAATGTGTAAACTTCTAGTGGGTTATCATGTGCTTTGGAATAGAGTATTGTTGGAAGTAATTAGAAAATATATTAAGGTTTCCTGGTAATGAAGGTATGTAAGTTTTAATAATTGTTGCTTTCTGAATAAGTGTCAAACTATATCTTTAAATGTATATGGAGTTACAAGTTAGGTCACTTCTGAATGGAATGTAAAACAATACTAAAATGCTTCAATAACTTATCTCAGTGTTGCTAATAAAAAAAAAAAGCTGTTAACCATTAGTGCAGTTTTGAGTCATTTTGTTAATTCATTCAAGAAAACCTTCTGAGAAACTGTTGTACCTTTTGGTAGACCGAAGACCACTCATGCAATCCATGGTTGTTTGCTGCTTTGAGAGGCAAACTCTGCAAAGCTACTTGTTGGCCTTGTAAAGGCTATTTATTAAAAATGCAGTCTTCTAAGGAAGGAGTGGTTTGTCGTTAGAATGATGCCATGTATAATTAGGCAGGTATGTAAAGGAGGGGCATTAGACTTCTTTCCTCTGTCGCAGAGAATATCTTGGGAATGTGGGATCTGTTTCTCCTCTGTCACTATTAAAATCCAGCAGAAATTTTTGTGGAGGCCACTGGGTTAAAAATGAGTAATGTGGGTTGGATTAAGTGTGTAAGTATTAGTGCCTGGGTGCTTGGCCAGGGTGAGCTGCATACTTGGGTCCAGTCCTGCAGCTGAAAATATAGCCTTAGTGAGTAATGGGTATACAACGTCTATGCCAGTGGAGAAATACCAGGAGTGTACAGCCTGTGAGTGATCTTTCTTGGTTAATCTTGCCTAGCCTTACATAAAGTCACAGCCTTCAATACTGCAGATAGCACTGAACTCTCCTTTTTGCTTTCCATGGAAAGAATGTGACTAGCCTCTCTCCTCAGACCTGCCTATGATTCACCCAAGATAAAGCAAGCATAGGATAACAAGCAACCCGTTGCATCAGTCCCAGTAGTGTTACTCAGGCCTATGGTAAGTGTTTGCAGGATGGGACCCATAAGAGGTGGCCTGTTGTTTGGTGCACCGCTGAGTACGCATTGGAAGCTAAAGGAAAACTTGACTAGGGCTCCCAGTGTCACATCTTCATTAATGCTGTCAGTTTTGAATAGCATATTGGTACTTTTTATTTATGCCACCAAAACACCATGAGTCAGGACCTGACATTTTAGTGTTCTGTGTCATACTGAGAAAAATCTGTATTTCAGCAGTAGGACAATTATATTATTTTGGAAGGGCTAGAAATAATACAGCATTTGTGAGACAACTGTAACATTTATCCAGACTCAGTGTGAGATTGTTCTTCCTTTTATTTGGAGAGCACTTCCAAAAAAGTATCAACTAGGAGCAAAGAAAAAAGAAGACAAGAAAAAGTGGCAATTATGAATCCATTTAACCCCCATAGGGTATAATCTCATCTTGTGTAATACCGCTGGCTGTTAGATGCCTAAACTTCTATGCAGTGAGCTGTGAATATAGTCCTTATTGTCCTGTGGGCAATATGACTAAGGAAAAAATATCTCTGTAATACAATGGAGCATTTGTCTGAACGACATAACCTAAGGTCCATAACATCAAATCTAAAGTTGTAATTATACAGCTGCAGTCACACCACTCAAGTGAAGGCTGTGTCAGCACTTGTATTATATAAGGAATCCTGTTTTCAAGGGTTGATGAGTCATACGCAAAAAACATTTCTCACTAAACAATTGTTCTGGTTGTTCTGAAGCAATGTCTAGGTACGAGCCTTTCCCCAGTAGGACGTAGTCATGTCTTCCACAATATGCCATGGCTTAACTTGGCAGTTTATTTTGCTAATGAATGTATCTTTTTCCAAGCTAGGAAATTACCTAGAAGGTTTGGGGGTTTGTGCGTTTTTGTTATTGCCAAAACACAGACTAGTGGGAAAAAAACCAGGGAGGGTAAGGTCTTAATAACAAGGATTATAACAGGTGCAATGTGTCTTTCTCAGAAATTATAAAATTAGGATTCTTTTCCCGGTTGGTCATCCCCAATGATGATTTAAGTTCTCTGACCTGAACACTTCTGTAGAAGACCTGGTCACAATTTTATTTTTCAAGATGCCTTGAAATTGAGCCTTTCAAGCTCAAAGTAACTGCCATTTGAAGCAGCCGCACATTTGCTGGCAAGGAGCAGGCAGGAAAGAGGTTTATTTGCAGCAGCACCACAGAGGTGAACTAGGAGCACTATCATCCCTCCCACGCGAATGTAAAAGGAATACACTTAGGATTGAGAACAAATACCAGAAACCACAACAATTTTCCTACTACATGAAATTTCTAGATAGGTATGCTGGATGCGAGTGACTTCAGCTAACAGATGCCTTTGCCTCCCAGAGCATTGCCATTTACAAACAGGTGTTCCTGAAGCCGCCCCCATGTCAGGCATTTCCACCCAAGCCGCCTAGCCCGCCCCATTGTCCATGGAGCGAGACGCGGGCCAGGAAGTTTCTTTAAGCTGATCTCCTCTGATCCGGGGAGTCTGCAGCGCCGTTCCCTGCATAGAACAGCCATTGTTCAGCTTGCAGAGCAACAGTGGGGTAGAAAATAGCATGCCATGCTGGGGATCAGAGAGGGAATTGTTCCTTAATTATCTCTTACTGAAGGAGAAACCGAAGGCATATCCCGATATGTGCCATGACTCTGGCAGAACACGAGTCTTTTAAATAAGATTTGGGGAGGGGGGCTTGTGTTCAGAAGCTGGCAGCCCTCTCCACTCCTGCAGGTCTACCTGTGATTTGCTCACTGACCATGGAAAAAAATAAGTTTTCCGCTTTGGATTCTCCATTGTGAAATGGAAAATAATAGTACTTATCTCCCTGGTAGGAGTGCTGTGAGGATAAATGTATTAATTAATGTTTGTAAAGCACTTTGAAGATGAAGAACGTTATATAAAGTCCTCAGCGTATGAATACGGTGTATAACTACAGTAAGCTATAAAAATTTATCGATGAAAATAAACACACATTGAAAATATGCGTTGGGTGTGTATATCCCTTCAATATCCCAGCAGCATTTGTGAGCCTGATTTCCTGCACAGCACAGTGCAGCAAACCCCGTGCTGAAACCTGGCCTCAGCCTCAGCCCTGCCTGCGCCCAGCGGCCGGCGCTCAGGGGCTCTCTGCACCTGCAGGAGCTTTGCCATATTTTGGCCATAATGTCTTTCCACCAAACCCATGAATTTTGACTTCAGGGCTCTTTGGAGTGCCAGCTGGTTGAGCCACCAGTTTTTGACCATTGCTGCAGCACGCCAGCCCCAGCCGTGTTGGGGCACTGTGCAGCACCGGTGCCTGAGGCAGGCGATGGCTCAGCAGCGTGTCTGGTGTGTTGCTCGGCCCCCAGCCCACCACCAGCCTGCGGGTCCTCCTGTCCTGTGCCTGCGCAAGCAGGCACTTGTCAGGACTGAGGACCTGCCANTAATTCAAGCCAGGAAGTGCCTTTGATCCCAAACAGCTCACATGTATAACAAGGCAAGTTAAGAGGATGCAGGGAAGGAAAACCAACGCTTCAGCCGTGTAGAGATGTGACAATTATCCAGGGAGACATATAAGAAAAGGTTTGTGCATTGAAATGAACAGGTTAAAGGTGAAATTCAGGATTTCTTGGGAGGTCTCCTCAGTTCACAGCTGCCACATAGATCAGTTTGTGGACCTGATGAGAAACAACCACGTTAGCCCTCACTGTGTCTTGTTTTACTTGTCCTTTTGCACAGCTAACCCTCGTCCATTCTGTGCACTTGGTTTTCTTTTAAATCCTTCCCAATCTTCCTGGTAAACCTGTTGCTGGTTTAGCCTGCCAGTTGGAGTGTGGAGGAATGCAGTGTGCTGCTCCTGCGGGTGCAGGTACCTTGCTGGCACGGGCTGGTGAGCCGCCAGCCCCGCTCCCTGCCATGGGCAGCTGAGGGCTCTGCTCTGTCTGCTGACAGTTTGAAGAGGGTGACAGCTTTTGCCCATCAAAGTCTGCTCCCATGCCACGTTCACCCAAATGTCAAATGCACCAAGACACATCACTGGCACCAACACGCACCCAGCGGTGCAGCTGATTTTTCCATCCCCTAACACGAGAGCTATTTAATAACAGGAGGGCTTACGGGTGTATTCACTAATCATTGTATAACTGTATGTTGGGGTGAAAAAGAAAAAAACGAACAAACCAAAACCAAAAAAGCTTTCCCAAAGGATAGAGGTGGGAATCCCATTAAGATGACGGCTCCTTCTTTAGTTGCCAAAATGATTGACAGTTGGATAAGGTCAGAAGATGAAAACCGAGCCATGGGGGACAGAGCGGGGAGGGGAGGGGGCCAATCAGTTGAATAAAAAACTGAGTGTCAGTGCTGGGGAAGGAGAAAACCGGCACTCCCACTAGAAAAATCCTCACCCTCTGCTCCCCTACTGTTTGTTTGGGGAAAATGCTGCAGCTTAATCAGAATTATTTACAAGATAATGGTCCATTGTTTGTAGTAAGACAGATGCTGTCTGTGGGAATTTGGTGTTTTATGCTCTGTGCATTACAGTGCCATTGCTGTGTACAGATGGGATCACAGTGGTATTGTTGTTATCCACTTTTTGGAAATTTGGAGGATCCTTACCGTGAAAGGAGGGTCCTTAAATAGAAAAAGAAAGAGTTTTCTCAGGCCCAGAACTGGGATTTCTCTTAAGGTAGAATTGTGTTTGTACATGTATGGGAGAAGACGAGGACGAGGTGGAAGCACTTTGCTTGAGACCTACAGCATGAAGGGTCCCTAGGCTGACTTTACTTGATGGTGGTGGACACGAATTCAACAGATGGATGGGTCCTGTGTGTCTTTCCAAAGGCGAGGAGATATGTTCTGGTGGGCTATGTCGGTGCTCCCTCCTTTGGTGGTGTCTGGCAGAGTCAGTTGCTTAGAAGGTGGTGGGAGAGGTGCACAAACATGTCTGTGCAGGGGTAGGGCTTGCCTGCCGAGTTATTGTCCTCTGGTTGTGTGATTGCAACGCGTGGTGTTCCCTGCCATCATCCCCATGATGCAAGTTAAACACTGAGCACTTCTGTTTCATCAGAAAAAGTCATCCTGATGATTTTGTGTGTGAAGCTGTGGGAAATTAAAACTAGAATTTTACTGGATTCATACTAAAAAACAAACAAACAAACAAACAAAACCAAACAAAACCAAAAACCCAATGAGAAAAATATTTATTGATAAAGAAGATCAAATGCAAGAATTTTTTTAATAATTTGTTTAATCCCAGCAGAAATTCTGTTTCCATAAGCAACCCCTTCTGGCCCAAGTAGAGAGTTCAATGTGGAGGCCTAGAGCCTGGCAAAAGGGACAAGCCCATGACATGCAGGTGGGTGACCCTGTGCCATGTGAGAATCACTGCATCCAGGAAGAATAGGGAGCTTTGGTGAGGCCAGTGGAGACAGCTGCCTCCATCAGCATGTCTGTCCCACCGGCTGCCTGCATCTGTCTCAGCAGAGCACGGGGAACAGCAGCACTCACAGGTCTTTCCCATGACCCTGGGCTGAGAGGACAAGGACCACGCCATGCAGAGCTCTCCAGTACTGTGCCTCTCTCAGGAGCAAATCCTGCCTTGCCTTTTCTACCCGAACCACTGAAGCCTGTGAGATGAGTTTTTCCTCAGGTCACTGCGCTTTGGAGCAGGACCTGCAAGCAAGGTGCAGGACGAGGGGGCGGAGGGTGTCTGGGTGGGGGTGGGTGTATGTGTGTGTGTGCGCGCACTTCCTCTCTGAAAAATCTGTTCTTAGTGTGCAATAGCTCACATATTACCTCGGCAGAGACCGGTGTGCACCAAAGGCAACCAAGAGACGACAAATCAGCAGAAAGGCTCCAGAAGGGATTTTGAGCATCCACGTCTGGTATCCCAAGATCCATTAGCTTTCAGGTAAAATGGAAAACAATAACTGTCTTTTTTGTATGCAAGATAATTAAGCTGTCTTTCCATCACTGCAAAATACCTGAGTTTCCCTGGAGAAAGCAGAGGACCTGGGGATGAGGAGTGAGACAGGGAAGGGCAGGGAACAGCTCATTCGCAGTCTTTGGGGCATCGCATTCCTCTCCCCGCTGAGGTTCCCAGTGTGAGATACTGCTCACGTGCTCATTCCAGAAGCAAGGCTGTGCAGCTGGAAATGGGTTTCCAACATCAGCATGTCCTCCTCCGTGTGGGCTCTCCCCAAAACGGGTGGTGGGAGGAGGCAGCTCCCAAGTCCTCCCTTCCTTCTGGACTCGGTGTGCTGCCAGGGACAGAGCCGATAGCATCGGATCACGAGTGGAAACCACTTTGCCCAAGAAAAGGGATCTCCTCTGGCTTTTGTGAAATGGAGTTTTCCAAGAACATCTTTGAAGGGTTAGATTGGCATGGGGGATTGCCATTCCTGAGGGATTAATTTTTTCCTAAGTGTTTCCAGTAGGATCTGTGCAGGGAGCTCTTAAGTTTTTCCTCCAAGTCAGCATTTATTTGCAAAATTTTAATTTTGTATTTCCTGACATTTAAACTTTTCAGCCTAATGTTCTAATAAGGATTCTGTCCGTCTGTCTAAATAAAGCTTCATTCTAATGAGGACACCATCCATCTCCCGAGATGGAGCCGTAACGACTTCCAGCCTCAGTGTAATTTTAGCTAGGCTCCCTTCCCCACCCTCTTCTCCCCACAGCTCTTTGTTTGGGGTGTAAATTATCTGTTTTGGGATGAAGTTGTGCAGAATTTCATTTTGGGTCAAGTGACTGAGCTATTGTGTGAGCCTCTGCTTTCTCTCTGAAAAGGGGGATTTTGCTCACTCCCAGTTGTATGTTCAGTGCCTGCTTATTTGCAATTTCTGTTCATAAGACTGTGGGTTTTCATGCCAACGATTTTCTGTTTGAGTTATTGGAGTAGGGAGGTTGTGGGAGCATGCCAGTGTCAAAGGTTGTCGCTTGAATGATAATTAATAACATTATCAGACTGATTATGTGTTTAGATGTCCAGAATCAGGAGTGAATTGAACTTGTTAAATTTAATTCCTACCTCCGAATATCTGACTCTTTCCTGTGGCTGGGAGACTGGCATGCTCACCAGTCTCACATTTGCATAAAGGACAAAACCAGGAATTTGAAAGGGCAACAACTAATGAGAATTGCTGAAATTCTGGGCGTCTGGCGTTCATAGGGCTTCTCCTACGGCACCACCGCTCTGCGAGCTTTCGGCAGGGAGAAGGAAGCGCAGACCGATAATGTTTATAGACCCTGCTTTCATTGTGTCAGCCACTGACTGAAACGTCGAGTCATTTGAGATTGGAGATTATGTCTTTTAAGGTCCCGAAGAGCCGTTTCACATGCGACCGATTACCTCTGTCAGAGGCGGGAGAGCCAGGTCCCACCTCAGTGGGTGGGATCTGAACTCATGCTTTCAGAGGTCAATAACAGGGTTTTTAGACCTTTGTGCCTCTTGGTCCCTTATAGCCAGACCTTTTCTGTTAAAAGTGTTTAAATTACAAACCAGTAATAAAAGGATCATATGTGTTTCCCACTGAACAGGTTCTTTAAGGCTATTATGATAATTAAAAACATATGGTGCCTACACAAGTCAGAGGGAAACCACAGATGTACAAATTAGGTATTATATAAGGTTTTTCTTTTTTGCCCTTTCAAAAACAACAAGCCAAAGAAGTACAAAGAGATAAAGATGGTAATTTTTTGGAGATAGTAGGTAGCATTTTGGATTTTTAATCATGAAATATGTAAACCTCCTTTCTTATACATAATCAGAGCAAACTCTTTCGAACATACAGGAAGAAAAAAACAGTAGCATAAGACTGCAGTATTTATGGAAGGAATAAGGAAACACTTTGTTTCATGCAAGTTATTGGAGACCAGGAAACCTTTTGCATTTTTTATGATGTTTCCCTGCACAGACACGGAGGATTATATTTATTAAATATTGAATTATATTGAAATTGGATTGATGCAGCCAAAGAAGGACATTTCTTTGTATTCCATTTTTTCTCCTTTTGAAAAAGGGAAATGTACTAATATTGATTGCAGTACAAGTAGTCATTTGTTTTAATTTAAAAATATAGGATTGATTTCGAGAAGGTGATAAATACTGCTAATAAAAAAATTCAAAATGGGGATTTATAATGATTCTCTGTTAAGTCAATGGTTTAGTGAGGCTAACTTATAATAAAAGTAGAGACGTGCTGAACTATCCATAGCTAATGGGTTATTTGCCATTTGCTAGCGCTGCAAACTTCCCCTGGTTTGCTGGGTCCTGCTACAAAAGGTAAAATTGATATCATTTAATGCTCCTCGCTCCTTGTTTTGTCTTTCTTTTGCTAAAAACAGGCAGTTGAGAATCTGCTGGCTGGCTAAGGGGCCCCCTCCATACACAGACCTGTAGAGCTATCTCATAGAGAGGGGCTGGATCCAGGTGTGGCTGCGCTGGGTCTGAAATTGGAAATTGTGGCTGGTCTCTGCTTCTCCAGTGGTACAGTGCAGCTCCACAGGTTTCAGGGTCTCTCAGCCTCTGCACAGGTCTTTCCTTGTGGCACATGAGACAGGCAGGTCTCAGCAGCATCTGAAGTAGCCCTGAAGCCCTGTAACTCGTAGCTGTTCCTTTGAGCTCCACAGCTCACGCAGCACCAGCGTCTGCCTGGCACCTTGCCCTGCCTCAAGTGGCAGGAGACCCTCCTCTTCCCACCTGAGGCTGCTTAGGGTTTGATGCCTTCTATGTCCCCACAAGGAGTGGGACCGCAGCTAGTCCTGCTGCTGTGTGCCATGCTGGGGGTAGGCAGGCAGCACCCCACCAGCATGGAGCACTGCAGCCTCAGGTAGGAGGGACTCCCCTTCTTATCGCTCCTGCAGCAGCATGGCAGGGACAGCATCGCGGCACCGTGCTTGTGGTTGGGCTTGCCTCTCTCCTACCCCTATAAAGGGGATGCTGTCAGCCCACCAGCCCCCAAGCACCACTCCCTGCCTGTGCCGGTGCCTGCTGCAGTCCAGCTGGTGGGATGCTGTGTCCTGCCCTCAGCAATGCCACCCCTGGGCAGGTAGCCTCTATCTACAGGGAGGATCTCGCCCCAAGATGCAGCTAATCAGCGGAGGCCTTTTGCTGTGTTCACTTATGTTTTAGCCTGTCTTTTAGAATAAAACAGACAACTTTTTGTTTCTTTTTTCCCCCAAAGAAACTTTAGAAGAGGAAAAAAAA
>VZTV01030413.1:0-13437 GCA_013400875.1 Anhinga rufa
CCGCGGGGCCGGCCCTTGGCCGACGCTCCCTGGGCCTTGGCGGGCGCCGCGGTTTGGGCGGGAAGGGGCGGGGCGGCCGTTACAGCCCCTTCCCTGAGGGGGTGCGAGTGCGTGAGGGGAGCGGCGGCGCTGCTCGCCCTCCTCCTCTTCCTCCTCCTCCTCCTCGCCCAGCGGCGGCCGCGCTGGTAGCCAAAGGAGGTGGTCTCGCCGTGGCAGAGCGCCTGGCTGTGCTCTGCTGGCGTTTCAGCGCCTTTGGAGGGTTTGGGACTGTGCCGCAGGGGCAGCCCTGCCTGGCGTTGCGGGGTGTGGAGTGCCTGAGCGGGGTAAGAGGGGAGAGGTGAGGGGTGCGAGGACAAGCGCTGAAACAGCCCTAAACAGAAGATGATAGATGCGATTTCCTGGTCGGGACTGCCTACCTTCAGGCACAGTTCGTGGGTCATCTGAGTGCCATTTAATATGTTGGGCTTGAAGATGCACTTGGCACCAGACTCACTGCATTTTCTTGAGAGTTCGATATAACTATATAACAATAAAGATTTCCTTCATTAACTTACGCTATCCGAAGTGATACAAAAATAGCACTATTTTATAATTACTGGGGAGCGGATCTTTACAGTGATACTAGTTTGTGACTTTCAACATGACAGCTTTACGTTTTTTTATCTTGTATTAAGGATAGTGTAATAATATCGTAGGCAGTTGCAGTATGGTAACTGCAATAATGTAAATATTCAGGCTAAATGTAAGCATGCCCTCATGCATTTAGGATGCTCTTAAGATGCTTTTAAGCATCTTTTAAGCATCACAAACAGGATCTGACCTGTGGAGAAGACAGAAGAACATTGCAATACTTTATTTTATAAAACTCGGTGTGGAAGCGTTCTAATTCTCGACCATTTGCTTTGAGCATCTGCCCATCAGTAACCTGTTACTAAAAAATGAACTAAATGAAATAATGTATTGATCTGGGATCTTATAGGAAAGGCCTTAATATTGTTCTTTTTGATTAACTGTTAGGAATTAAATAGAATGGTGATAAAACAATTCACTTCTTTGTTTTGTCCTTATAGCTCTGCACTTTTGCCCAAAATGGCCAAGCAAAATGCTCCATCACTAATTGAAGTTGTAAAACAAGTTGCCGAACAGCAGCATTCACAAGCATCAGAGATAGAAAAAAGCAAAACGGTTCTTTTCCAATTGCAGGTAGTAACCCTTGTTTGGAGTAGTTTGTGTCATTTAATATTTTTCATTAGATGAGGAAGTATTCTTACGAACAAGAGAAGCTGATGGTTCTTCATTTTTTCTAGGTGTTTGCATTTAAGTGTTCTTGTGTGTAGCATTTAGGTTTAATGAAAATTCTGTCTATGTATTATCTGTTAGGCTGTAACATAGCTAAGACTTCATTAGAGCAGGTTATAACAGGTTTTATTTTTTATTCGGAAAAAACCAAACCAAACCAAGCCCCAGAAAACACTGTGATAGCAAACCCACAAAAGCTCAATACAAAGTTAAAACTCTCTGAATTTGTCATAGTGATTTCCTAATTAATGGAAAAAAGGATTTTAAAAGCATCCTTTTTGGCAGATTTTCACCAGACTATCATTGTTTCTTAGAATCCTTTTCACACAAAATTATTTTTTCTGCGTGTTTGAAGTAGGTGTCCTAAATAGTCATTAAATACTGGTTTTATTTAGCAATATTTTGTAGAACAGAGGATACATGCAGTTTTTGTGAAGGCTGTGTAATCATTTCTGTTTTAATCTCTCACATAATTTATTAAGCTTTTAATTATTATTTAACCTTTGAGAATAAATTTCTATTGAGAGACTTCCATTTAAGTCTGAGGAAAGACACAGTAGCATTCAGGCATTTTTGAGCATGGGAGAGTGCAAATGGAAATAGTAGAGTTCCCATTATAACATGTTTGAATAGCCCTACATCTGAAATAATTGAGGTTTAAAAGTTTGTACAAAGATAACTTCTCTGAAGGAGCAGCAAGAGCTTCTGTTGCTTAGGAATGTCAGTTGACTGGCCACACCTTGCAAGCAGCTTTCTCCTAATTATATACCATCCCATAATATAGTATAATGATGCTGCAACAATTAATTTGTGATCAATTAATTTAAACAAGGGTACCTGTTTTCAAAAAATCCCCACAGAACTTTAGAGCCCTAGGTAATTAAGTTAGCTCATTTATTTTCTTCCTCTTCCACACCTTTTCCTTTTTCTTTTAAAAAAGCCCAAACCCTAGGAAATTCTGTACAAACATTAATGTTAGCAGAACAGCAACGTGAAATAATTAGGAACTTAAAGTCAGAATGCAGAACTGCTTTTTCACCTTGATGTCTGTTCCCATGTGCACGTGTCACAGAAGACGCGGAAAACAATTTCCAAAATTGAAGATCGTTGCCGTTAAGAACTTTTGCTTTCCTGTCCTCGGTAAATGGTGGCTGGCAGTGATACAAGCCCTGCTAAAACTGTAACCCAAGATTTCCGAATTAAAAGTTACGCAGAAACTTTTTGTTCTTAACACTTAATAATATCTTAATCTGTTCAAGACATTGAGTAAGAGATTTCATAGCCCTCTTAATGCTTCCATTAGGGAAAGAATAATAGGTGACATAAATCACTATGCTAATTCTCTTACTTAATGCACTGCTGTTGGCTGTTACTTTGGGTGGGATTCATCATAGCTGGCTTGCATTACCTACAAGGTAGAAGTTAAGCCTGTGTTAGTCATCTAGCCTCCCTCGGTAGTCATCAAAGAGATAAACATTTCTGGGGCAGCAATTCTGCCCTCCCGTCTTAGATTTACAGGTAGACATGGTGCTTAGGGACATGGTTTAGTGGTGGGCTTGGCACTGCTGGGTTAACAGTTGGACTCGATGATCTTAAAGGTCTTTTCTAACCTAAATGATTCTATGATTTCTTTTGATGGGTTGAAGTACTACTTCCTGGAGTTGTTCACTTCTCATTAGTGAGAAAGTGAGAAGGGGGTTGAAAATAGCTGAGATTAATCCTACTCTCAAATACTACTGTGATGAAGGCAGGATTAAAAACTTCAATAGACAGGCTGGCTGAGCTCCATCACCCCAAACACCCATCTATGTGTTTTGTGGGTTTTTAAGTGTTTTTTGGCATCATTAGTTATTTTTAGTCTGATTAGGATATAACCAAATTTCAGTTCTAAACAAACATTAGGATTAGGTTTGATCTGTCAAATCCTATGTATCTTGCAAATACGAGGAATTTAAAGTACTTCCAAGGATACTTTATGTCATATTTTAGACTCAGGCTAAGGGGAAAAGTCTAAGATAGTATTCTTGCATTGTGCCTCTAAGGTGATCATTTTAGGAAACGGAACTCTAACTATCTTCCATTCAAGCCACATTAAACAAGTGAAAAAGAAGATTCTGTTGAATAAATATAAACTACAGTGTTTAACTAGACACCTAGTATCCTCTCCAAAAATGTTCTTAAGTGAACACTGAAATATTTTACAGGAAAAGTTGCAGGAACTAGAAAAAGAAATGGATTCTATTCTGTTAGAAACGAAGACGACAGAACGGGAAATATACCTGCAAGATGATGCCATAGAAGTGACAAAATATCACTGTGAAAATCTGGAGGCCCAAGTCAGAGCCCTATATTCTGAAAATTTAAAGCTGAGGTGTGATGCCAAAACAGTACAAGAAGAGTTTGAGATGACATTTGCAAGAAATAATGCATATCGGGAAAAAATAAAGGCTCATAAACATCTCTTTTGGGAGGTGGAAAGTAAAATGCCAGTTATGCTTGAGCTTGCTAAAAAGAAAGCTGTTGTTAAAGAATTAAAGTCAAAGAAAGAGGAGTTAATGCGTGATCTCCAGAACCCAGAAGGATCTGTTATAAAACAAGTGCAGGTACACTATTTCCTCTTTGATTCTTTTCCTTGTGTGTGAAATAATTTTGACATAATTTAGCTAATATGATTATTTTGTCTAATATGTTTTTGGTTCTTAAGGGACTGATTAAGGGGAATATAGATAACCTATAATGCTACATTAATTGAAGAAATTCTGACCAGTATGCAGTAAAAAAAAAATCATCAGCCATTGTTATCTGTATATTATTGTAAAAGTCACGTTCATTCTATGCAATCGAATGAACTCAGCTCTGAAAAAAATTACAGAGCTGTAAATTAAAGTATATCACTGCCAAACTATTTTTGGGCTTCTTTGGGTTGTTGGATAAATTTACATGGAGACTTTTCAGAATTCTGTGGAACATGGCCATGTTGTTACATTTTTCATGTAAGAGCACAGTATTCTTTTAACTTTGCTGTCAGGTAACAAACTACAGTTGAGCTGTTTGCCAACAGAGGGTAGATTTGATGAGGCAGTGCTAGAAAGGAAAGGAAAAATCTATTTGTTTTGGTATTCTAGTCTAACACTGATGTTTCTACTTGACCCTAATTGCAATAGTTATTGAAAACTACTAGGTAGGAATTTTTCACCACAACACTTTACCAATATATGAACAAACACAGGTATGAAGTTGAAATGGTGTCACAGATTTCAAGTCTGATGCAGCTTGCGTTACTGAAAATCTGGTGTTTCAATCTGTAAATTGATGAAAATTTGGTTGTACAAGCAAATCTTTAAGTACTGACAAATAAAGACTCATTAACATTGTATTTCCGTATGAGAAAGAAAAATCTATGTCAAATATTACAGTAAATATTCTTTGATTTTGCAATAAATTACATTTTAAACAAAATTAAGACCACCAAAATGAGTTCAAATTCCTCTATTGTTGTAGTTGTTTGCATATTTCAGATGAAGAGTATATCTTCTTAAGTATCTAAAACCATGTTATAAATTATTTTAATTTCAATCCTTAAATTGTTATTTTAATTATTGCTAATTATTTTAGTGTGAAATTGTTTATTATAGATCTTTATCCCATCTCTGTTAATGAAGTGAGACTGTTAAAATGTGACATTTTAAATAAGCTTAAAAGAGGTACTGTGCAACTTTTTAAGGAGGGGACTTCTGTGTCTTGGCTTACATCTGCAGGAAGAAATTACACTTTTAAAAACAGAAATCACAACATTGAAAGAATTAATCAACAAAAAAACAGATTTACTGGAAGAAGAGAAAAAAATGCATGCTAAGCTTAGAAAAGAAATTGAGGTGAGTCATTTGAATAACATACAATTACAGTTCTCCTGACAGAATGTAGATAGTGCGAGTGAAGTTTAAAGTACTTTATACACTGTTGTTGGCCATACATTATTCAAGTATATACAGTAACCATGCTATCCTAAATTCTTGATAGCTGGTAGTCTTTCTAAAATTCAGCATTAATTGCTATCCTGAGAAAAATTGAAGTTAAGAACATTTTTTCTTAAGTCTTCTAAGAAGGAACTGTGAACTTTTGGTTCTGAAAAGACAAAGGTCACTGAATGGTTGTAAAGCAAAATGCAGTTTTTTATTTCTGTAATACTCCTGAAATACTTTAAATTTCACTGCTGACTTGATTATTCATGACTCGTCTCATGGTTCCTGATAACTCATCAATGAGAGAATCAATTGCACCAAGAAAATAGACTTCCCATGAATCTCCCTAATTTGAGCTGACATTAAATTAGGGATAACACAGCAGCTCCTAATTAGCTGCCAAGATAAAATTCTGATAAATAGTTAAAACCTTCTCTTTTTAAATAATTGAGCTATATTTTACATTTTGTTCCTTACTAAATACTTTGTATGTCTAGATAGTTTTTAGTTTGGAAGTTTCACATCATTTATCTTGTTAGTTTAAATAAACGTCACAAAATGTAATGAGCAAAGGTTGATAATATAAAGATTAACTGATCCAAGGTTAGATCTATTGCCCGATGTAAAATCCAGGCGGAAAAAAGAATAATTTTTCATGTGATAGGGACAGCAGAGAATTTTTAAACTGAAAAGCAAAACACAGCCACTTCAGAATAGCTCTATGCTATTCAGCATCTGCAAAAATATTTTATTATCAAGGCAACATCCTCCTAAGAAAGTTCTCTAAACCCCAAGTGAAATTAGGCAGCCTAAAAATAATGTTCTGTTCTGTTATTGAAAGCAATTTAATTAAATAGTGAAGGTTAAGCTGTTCTTCAGTTGTTTGGATTATATGATCTTTTTGTCTCAGAAGGAAGCAGGTTTAAAAATAAAATCTTTCATGGTATTTCTATTAAGAGCTCTCTGGAAAGCAATCCAATTTTTCATATAAAAACTGACAACGGACAGGCAGAGACATTAATACAGAATCACAGAATCACAGAACGGTAGGGGTTGGAAGGGACCTCCAGAGATCGTCTTGTCCAACCCCCCTGCGTGAGCAGGCACACCTAGAGCAGGGGGCACAGGACCGCGTCCAGGCGGGGTTTGAATGTCTCCAGGGAAGGAGACTCCACAGCCTCTCTGGGCAGCCTGTGCCACTGCTCTGGCACCCTCACAGGAAAGAAGTTTTTCCTCATATTTAAATGGAACCTCCTGTGTTCCAACTTGTGCCCATTGCCCCTTGTCCTGTCATTGGGCACCACTGAGAAGAGTCCAGTCCCATCCTCCTTACACACACCTTTCAGATACTTATAAGCATTGATGAGATCCCCCCTCAGTCTTCTCTTGTCCAGGCTGATTAGTCCCCTGATCATCTTTGTGCCTCTCACTGGACTTGCTCAAGCAGCTCCCTGTCCTTAAACTGGGGAACCCAAAACTGGGCACAGTACTCCCCAGCAGTCCTCAGCACAACTCAGGAAAGGATACCCAAGCCAAGCATTGGAATAAAGTGAGCTACTAGACACATGGCTGAGGTTCCACTGAGCTGCAGTGGTGGGATTCAGCTACAGACTGCCGACACCTACGTGTGGTTGTTTGAATGCGGGGGACTGCACAAGAGTCAGGCAGGTTCCCATTATAATCACTGGAGGTCTAGTCAGTGCAGCTGATGTATTCTAGAGATCAATTCAGTTGGCCATACGTAGGTGTTTACAGTAGGGTAAGCTGTGTAATCAGGTCTTTCTAGACTTTATATTATGCATTGGCTAGATTTCTATTGATCAAAACAGGAATGTAGACCTGTAGGTCACACATACACCTCTAAAGTTAAGTGTCTTAATCTGTAGACTAATCCCACCTCAAGACTTCAGCGCTTGTCATAGGTTTTTACATATTGCATGGGTTCTCAGCTTCTAGCAGTGCATGGGCCAAAAATTAACTGGCCTCCTTATAACCTCATGGAGTTCAACAAGGCCAAGCGCAAGGTCCTGCATCTGGCTTGGGGCAGTCCCCAATATCAGTACAGACTGGGTGATGAATTCATTGAGAGCAGCCCTGCAGAGAAGGACTTGGAGATAATAGTAGATGAAAAATTGGACATGACCTGTTAATGTGCACTCGCAGCCCGGAAAGGCAGCTGTACCCTGGGCTGCATCAAAAGCAGCGTGGCCAGCAGGTCGAGGGAGGGGATTCTGCCCCTCTACTCTGCTCTGGTGACACCCCACCTGGAGTGCTGCGTCCAGCTCTGGAGCCCCCAACACAGAAAGGACATGGACCTGTTTGAGCGGGTCCAGAGGAGGGCCACAAAGATGATCCGAGGGCTGGAGCACCTCTCCTATGAAGAGAGTCTGAGAGAGTTGGGGTTGTTCAGCCTGGAGAAGAGAAGGCTGCGGGGAGACCTTATTGTGGCCTTTGAATATATAAAGGGGGCTNGGAAGTGTTCAGGGTCGGATTGGACGGGGCTTTGAGTAACCTGATCTAGTGAAAGATGTCCCTGTCTGTAGCAGAAGGGTTGGACTAGATGATCTTTGAAGGTCCCTTCCAACCCACCCATTCCGTGATTCTGTGATTCTTAAATTTGCAGGGTATGTGAGCTCCCAGGTTTCTGAGCCTCCAGATACAAGTGAGTCATCCCAACTGGTTAATGAGTTTGCTGTTGCTGTAGGACTTCTGGAGCCTTGATTCAGCAATGATTTTAAGCACTTATCTAAGTCTGTAGATTATATATACAGACCTATACTTAAATGCCTACAGAATTCCTGTTGAAGCCTCAATGGCTAAGCTGGCACTCAAAACAGGATGGACTGACTCTCACAGCCCTGATGCTCCCACTCCACCTCTGTATTATTTCTGGTTTCCCACAGAGATTTCCCCAACTAAGCACATCATGCAGGAATGTAGTTGGGAATGCCTTTCTAAAGCATCTGAATTTTTGAAAGTTGAAAATTACTGATGAAATGTCTTTCTGCATTTGTGCCTAAGCTTTCTTTTTTTCCAAGGGAAGTCAGTGATCTGACATTGTTAATTAATAAACCCTACAATTAATTCGTAACTGGGATGCTTCTCATCAGGCAGGGTACTGATGGACTTTTAAGGCAGCTTGTAGACCTTGCCCCACTCCTTCTCCTGAGCAGCAGCCCCACCACCCATCTCTTGAAGAGCTGAACCTGTTCCCAGCCTTGGAGAGGGATGTCAAGAATAAATCAGGGTGGTTACATGTGTAGGGACAAAGCTTCAGTCATAAAGACTAATTCAAGACATCCACAAATTATATGAAATAGGCTGTTAGGTAAAAATAATAAGAAAAAGAAAGCTCAAAAGACTGTCTATTCCCCTGCTGCCCTCTGTCCCCAACATCAGCGTGCGGCTATTTTATTCTTGGCAGATGCTTGTCTATCCTGTCCTTGAAGGACCCCAGTGGCGGAGATTCCATGAGTGGCCAGATATTTTTTTTCTAATGGTTAACTTATGTGTACACACGGCCCAGTAAAGAGAGCAATGTTCTCCCTCCCCTCTGTCCAGTAAGCATATTGGTGCTCCCTGCCTCAACAGATGTGCCAGACAGTTCCCAATAATGATGCTAGAGACATGTTTCTAAAAAAAGCAGATTCTCTTCAGTAGCTATAAAGTGAACATGGAATGACTTGGTCAAATGTCAGAAGCCACACTTAGACAGAGTTAGGTAAGCTGAACCCACTTCTGTAAATAGTTTTACTTGAAATATATTTTGAAGTGAATTGTATTCTATTTTATTAGGTACAGAATAAAAGATATGATGCTATTCTAAAACGTTTGCATTGCCAACTGAACAAAGTCCATTCAAATAAAAGACAATGGCACTGGAAGATTCAGCAGCTGGAGAAGAAGGCAGCAGAACTAAGAAAGTGTCTTGGAGTAGGGGAGTTACAAAATAGCTTGTAAAACAAACCTAACAAAGCTACAATGTGGGTAATCTTTTCCAGACAGAGGAGTTGTTTTTTTTTCTGGAAATACTACGAATAGTATATAACCTGATAGCTGGGCCACAGTTCACTGATTTCTTGCTTTTTAAAGTTTTTTTCCCTTTCATTCTGTGGCCTAAACTAGGCTGTGCTCAATCTGTAATGCTTTGGAATAACTTTGCTTTTTTTTTTTACTGTAGCCAGAGGCTGTTCAAAAAGATGGTTATTAACATTTCCAGGTGTTTTCAAAATATGTGCTGTTTTTCTCTAAAAAGTAATTTGAAGCCAACCATATAAGATTTGAGGAGTTCCCTTTTATTTGATTAGTTCTCTGAAGATTGAGATCTACATTGTTTTTCCTACAGAGAAATTAGTATCAGTTTGTATTTGCATTCTTGAGATACCAAAATTCCAGACCTTTATTATTGCAACCTACTAAGGAACTCTGAGAGCTCTGATGGCCTGTATTTTGCTGTGTGGGAAGTTCGTATAGGTTATGTTACAGCCTGTTTGCCCTATATCTGCCAGGATGTCCTCGCATGGGGGACAAGGAGGACATAGGCAGGCTGTCCAGCTATAAAATTCTTAGGAACAAGTACGCTCAGCTGGTCTTCAAATAATCTGATTTCAACTGGTCTAATATATGTTAGCAAAGAGGAATGAGTAGGTAAAGAGAGTACTACATCTGGACAGCTTTAAAAATAGAACAACTCACCCTCTAGAAGTAGGAATGCATTATAGATGATTGATTATAGAGGAACTTACTCTGTAGAGGATCTTAACTAACTAGTACCAGCCAACTAACATCTAAGTGCTTAATGTTCGGCAAGATGCTTCTTAACGTAAATGACGACCTATTAAAAATTCTTGTTGAAAAAGTAGTGAACAGAAGACAATTTTTTTTTGCCTTCTTTTTATTATGCACTTGGCATTTGAGGAATTTAGAGTACTTTCTCTATTCTTACACTTAAGGTAATAGTTCTGACTGGACATAACCTGTAACATTTGTCTGCTCCATGGAAGTAGCTTTTCATTTGTTGTCTTGAATAATTTAGATTTACCTTTATTCACAAATATAAAATGAAGATTTAAGCAAATTGAGTATTCACTGTGGAAAATGTTAAACTGCTTATATATTGTTAGCTTAGGAAAGCAAGGTTTAAAATGCAATACTATTATTACTTGTGTTAGAACATTACATTCATGTATTCATGTATATTTACGTTTCCCTTAATATGTCATTTCATTTAATATATAGTTATTTTAAAGCAATACGCTGACTCTTGAAGGCTCTCTCTCAGCATTGTTAGACTCTCAAGTTTGTTTGTCTCGGTCTTTTTCCTTTGCAATATTATCAACCAGGCTACTTTCATTAACACAATAACGTAGAAATGAAAACCTCAGTATCCTATGCTATAGTAACAGTAATGTGGTATGAATAATTTGCTGGCTTAAAAATTTTCTAACATAATTTATTTTAAAAGAAGACAAAGAAAGACATCTTAAAACTAACCCTTAATCTTAACTACCTTTCTGTTCTGAAGTGACTCATTCATTGCTCACAAGTCCAGAAAGCATCAACAGAACATTGAGTCTTATCAAGTATATAGTACATTACAACTGTTTATCCTTACACATAGGAAAACAGCTTGCATTTGATGCATGTGTATCTTCTAGAAAGGGATTTGGACTTGAAAAATTGGAGAATTCACTGCGTTATTGGTAGTTTCAGTGATTAACTCTAATTTACTCTTTACTGCTCTTTTTGTTTTGCATAATTTCTAATTTCAATTTATTCAGCCATCTAGTGAAATGAGTGTACTTTGTATCAGGTATTTCTCTCCATAAAAATACGTATGCACTGTCTTCTTGTGGAACTAAATACATCAAGCCTTCCAAAGTTATTGACTGTCAGATCTGACCAAGAGCTTTAGCTTGATGTGTCCTCCCAAAAGTGGTAAAACATCCAAAATTCTCAGGGTATTATGACTGTGTACCCTTAAATGTGCCTTTTACCACTGATACTGTCTTGTTTTTATATTTAGTTACTAATTATTTCTGAACCAGAACAATTAATGCATCAATATATGTTTTGTATCAGCTACACAAATTACTTTAACCAAATTTACTTCAACACTTACTACTATGGTTATAATATCACAGATAACCTTGCACTTTATTACCAACTGAAAACCACTCTAGCAAATAATCCAAACCTTCTCTTGCAACAAAAATATCACACCTTTATTTTTCTTTTTGAACAGTGAAGATGTTCATTATTACTTCTCTTGGTATTAGGGCAGTTTCTACGTTTCAACACACATGCAGCATGATTCACTCATACCAAGTAAATGCTTGGTAATGGTAAATACCTTGGACCTACATACACAGAGGAAATGTTCCCTTCTGCTACACAGAGACCTTCCTATTACCCAAGGCCCAAGTTGTCTAATACTCCTTTTTGCTCTGTACTTTGCAAGAGGGCTCATGTTCTTGCCTACTGGGGCCCTTGACCCCTTCAAGGGATCTCAGCTATCAAAGGTGTATTCCTCCTTTTTCCTCAGTATAAAATTTGCTTTTTCAGTATACATATTTAAATGGACTAAGCTTATCTCAGCTGTGTCTCAAATACTCTGGTAACTACAGAGGATTCCCCTACGTATGAAAATGGCTGAACTCCGTATCAAAAAGAGCCCTGGCCTTTTGTGATTCCCTCCAATTCCTGTCCTGTCTTTCCCAAGAAGAAACTCAGCTGTGCAGGCCAGAAAGGAGCTGCTGCATGGTTCAGCTGCATCCCTATATGAATAGTGGGAGCTATGGAAATTAAAGTATACCTCAGCTTCTCAGCTTTCCTGCCACAAAATGTAGCTATAGTTCAAGTATTTAATGTGTATCAGTACTACGGATAACTGTTCTGCTCTCATTTATTTAAGAAGTTATGCTACAACTAAGTTTATCTTTAATTCCATATCAAAGAAAAATACTAGTGTTGGTCATAATACCTAACCTGTGGAATTCTGCTATGAATACCCCCTTCATATATTGGAGTTTCTTTAACAATCACCTGTGGAAATGTGTTAGCTAGTCCTTAATCCATTTTACTTACGCTTTACTGACTATATAAAAGTATGAACTCTTTAACACAAACGTTGTTTAGTACAAAGTCCACCATGTTGCAAAAAGTCTGTTTCATCTCTGAAATAATATGTTACAAGATATAGACTGTTATTGTCATCCTGCATTACTGTCCTAGTTAAATGCCGCAATTATAATCTCTCATCCCACATAAACATATTATTTGTGTTTAACTCAACTGCCTTGACACCTGAGCTGATTCATCTCTAACATTTGAAGCTTTGATTGTCCTCAGTCCCCACCAAACTTGTAGAAGTTTAGTCACTGAGTACACCTGAAATCTGTATTTAGTTGTTCCATGTGCTAAACACCACATTTTACAGAATCAAATACATTTTGCACATGTCTGATTTAACAGAAATTTGTATCATACAGTATTTACATATTTTCCCAGGTGCAGCATTTCAAATTTAGCATTCAGTATTTAACAGATACTAAATACAAGAAAGGCATAAACATTTTGCTAGTGAATTGCAGTTAATTGGGAGAAAACCTTATCTAGGAAAAAACTCATCTGAAACAAGGAAATATACATTACTGCCTTCTGTCAGCATTCTGTACAACATATGAAAAAAGAAATGTATGTAGATTTTATAAAAATGTCAAATTCCAACAAATCCCGGCAACCTGCTGAGGCCGATTTTTCTTGGTACAATGTTGAATAGTAGTAGGTTGATCTCAGGGCATTTTTTCCCTTAGCAAGCGAGCGCAGACTGTAGGAGAATGATATATGATTTTGGGGGAATAACTCAGTGAATGTACTTTGTGTTCGTCTTACATGAGGCTCTCCCAGCTCTCGGTGGAGAAGCATGCTGCCAAAGCCATATCAGTCATTTCTGAGGATCGATGTGGTTTAAGGGAAGAACTTCTCCTTCAGTATTCTGCCGACAACGGGAAAAGGAGTGACTGCCCACTCTGAACAGCAAAACAGACAGCAAGCAGCAACGGACATGGAAATAAATAAGAGTGTGGAAGAACTTACCAACCAACGAGTCCTACCCACTGCTTAGCAAAAGTTTGAAGCACAGGAAACTGGATTTATTCCAACAGTATAATGTAAA
>VZTV01030420.1:0-17852 GCA_013400875.1 Anhinga rufa
ATTGTTATCCATTGCTTTTTATTTATTTATCACTGTACAAGCCATTGTTATTATGATGTGCAGGTTGTGGCTTTCTTTGTAGGTTTATGAGATCCTGAATTCTGCAGAGCTTATCTGTTTGATGAGGTATGTTTCAATACCCAGCACGTCCACAGCAGAGTGCATGGTAGCTGCCAATCAAAGCTGCAAGAAGGCAGGCGTCTGGATAGGCAATGGGAACACAGAAAAAGCACAACTTTCCTTTGTTAACCTAAATACAGANTACAGATGGACATACTTGTGAGGTATGTGGGAAAGTTGCCGTTTATTCTAATTTTTTGGCAGCCAGATGTATATCAGAAGAATTAATTGCATCTTAGCAGTAGGATATTACTTCTGGAAAGCTAAGCTTTGAGAGAACAAAGATTGCTCACAAGTGAGTCATCACTGTATCCATGAAATGAAGCAGAAACGCAGTCAATTTTTCCTCTCTTCCTGCCATCCAGCCTGATCTTTCTCATAATAATGTCTTTCCACTACTGGATTCCTTTCTTCCCCTCAGATGGAGGCTATTTCTAGCATGGAGGCTAGAACAAGGAGAAATAGTTATACAACCCTTCATATCTCTACCTTCCTTAACAATCCAGCTAGTCTCTTAACAGTTCCTCTCTTCCCATGGATGCCACCTCCTTGTGCCACTTCGGGTGATACCCTCCGGCTCTTTTCATTTGCTTTTTGTACATCTCAGTCCTGTGCCATTAGAAAAGGGAAAAGGTTTTACCCAGGCTTGATGTGCTGTCATGAACATGTGTGCCAGAACTAAGTGTGACTCATCATCAAAGTTGTTTAAGTTATATTTCCATCTGCTATCTGTGACCATAGTACATTTAAATTGGTAGCTTTGGTATAAATTATATGGCTTATTTTTCTAAAACTAAAATGAGAAAGAGAAGTAATAGACCAGTACTTTTATTGTTAGCAATTAAACTGAACATATATTGCAGTGTAGTTTCATTTGCTTAATTCTCTGTTGGCTTTGAGACCTTCATTAGAATAGAGAGAGAATTTTTTTCAGCATTCAGCTTAGAGATTTTCCTGTGTACTGTTTGAGGGATCCTTCCCGGCACTTTGAAGACAGATAGTACAGTTGAAGGTGTATTCTGCTAATAGGGAATTAGATTTCTTAATGGGGCGGTTAGGCCTTGGGTCTGTCCAGGGTCTGAGAGGATTGTACTTTATTTTTATTACCAGCAATTTACTAGCATTTACCCTTACTGAAATCATAACTAGGTTGGTTTTCTTTTCTTTTTTTTCTGACTCAGGATATCACAGATAGTAAAATCTTAAGTTTGGCCTTAGTGACCCTTCCTACTGAGAAAGAAAACTGGATTGTAGCAGGAACCCAATCTGGTTCTCTATGGGCACTTAACACAGA
This sequence comes from Anhinga rufa, assembly GCA_013400875.1. Taxonomy (NCBI): domain Eukaryota; kingdom Metazoa; phylum Chordata; class Aves; order Suliformes; family Anhingidae; genus Anhinga; species Anhinga rufa. The sequence continues at coordinate 1,415 of VZTV01030420.1, forward strand.
AGATGAAACAAGAAGGCATCGTCTGCAGAAAATGTCAGATTCCATCACTTGTTTATACTGTAATTCTCTTTCAAAGCAAAGGTATAAATGCATTTTAAATATTTTGGGTTACATTTTGAAAACATGACTAAACAGAGATGTTCAGAAAATGACATCTGTACACTCACGCAGTTTTGTTCAGGCAATGCTTATTTTGCCTGTACTTTCACTGAATTTTGCACCCAGTGAAGCTGGAGGCTACACTCCTGACCATGGGTGGTTGTATTTGCTTTTAGTGTTCCATGAAAGTCTTGAAATACCAGAGCTACTCATTTAAATTTTTCATACCTGATTAAGGCATTTCTAGAATTCATTATTTTATTTTATTTCAGCAAACAGAAGAATTTCTTCTTGGTAGGCACAGCTGATGGCAAACTGGCAGTTTTTGAAGACAGAGCAGTAAAGGTAGACTTGTTCTTTGCTGTCTGTTCTGCAAAATACTATCAGTAATATGTAAAGCAACTACCAATAGTAGCTTTATTTCATGCAGCTTATTTTTTAATTGCTTCTCTAAAACTAAAAGTCATTTTCTAGTGCAGTCTTAGAGGAACTGCACCTGTTTTACCAGATCTGTTTTAACCAATAGAGTTAAGAGGGGGAAATTATTTCTCATTATAGGACTTTGAAAGGCCTGGCAAACTGACTAAAGAGTGACATTAATGGTTGTTATTAAGAATAACAGTTTTAATCTCCTTTATTTATTGCTGTTATAGCTCCTTCTTCTTTTCATTCACACTAACTTTTTGTAGAATAGATATCTTCAAAAAGACAGTGTTGTTTAAATTTCCTGTAGGTCAGAGTTCTGATCACAGAACAGATAAATGCTGGGAGCTGTTTATATCAGCTGGTTCCTGAGGGTTAGCTCCTGACCTTATGCAATTTAGAGCAGTTATGGAATTGCAATGCATTGCAGAACTAGAATATGGTCCAGTGTGGGATGTCTCCAAGATATGGATGTGACTTTCCATCCAGTTCTTGAACTGCACCAGGGGTTGCAAAAAGTGTCAGTCCGAGCTCTGTCCCGTTTCTGCTCACACAGGCTGTTTTCTAATAAGACTATAGTGCTTTTCAGTCTCTAACATTCTGGTAAGATACCATAATGGTTCAGAAAATCTGACTGTGTAAATTTAAATCATCAGGCTGTGTGGCTTTGTTTTAACAGTTTCTGAGTGTCTGTATACTCCTTGTTTCTAATGGAGATATATCTTTTTCTTGCAGTGTAAGGGTGCTACAGCGTTGAAGATACTAACTATAGGAAATGTTAGCACACCGCTGATGTGCTTAAACGAATCCTCATACTTATCTGAAAAAAATACAGTCTGGGGAGGCTGTGGAACAAAGATCATTGCCCTAACTAGTGATTTCTCTGTTCAAAAGCTCATTGAAACAAAGACAAGTCAACTGTAAGGTTTTTTTATAAATTATGTTACTTGGCTCTTTTGTTGTTTCATTGAAGATTTCTGGCAGTACTTTGATGTAATGTCTTGTTCTAGAGCTCGTACTTTGAGTTCTCTTGTTTCCATTCTTTTCCTTCTATAATACAGATGGAATACAATGTGCATTGTATTAAAGTGCTAAGTGAACAATAAGATCAGTGAGTAGTGTTCGAGATATTCACTGCTGCTTTTAAAACAAGGGACATGCATCTTTACTGTATAAAGGATTTATGAAGTCAGTATCTGTTCAGAAAATGTATAAATGCAACTGATCAGTTTTTCTCCCCCAGTTGCATTTGTCCAGGCCCTGTTTACTTTATTTAGAATTATACACACGTAGTTAGCATAGTATTTGTCCTTACATGTTTGTCAGTGTGATATGTGTGCATATCTTTGCCCTATATAGTTAAATCATGTACGATTGCTGACTTCTCATTATTTAGAAATTAGAGACTAAAATTTTTGGAGTGTTTGATAGAATTCTCACATGGGCAAATCCTGCTCTGAGGTTGAGGGGAATTTTTCCTGACCAGGGAAAAGAGTGGTTGATTTTACGCTAGTAGAGATCATTATTCTGGGAAATTAATTTGCTTTGGAAAATAATGTGTTAATATAAAGCAAGAAACTAAAACTTCAGTAAAATGCAGTTCAATGGCAAGATGTCACAGGGATAATTTGAGCTTTGTGGAGGAAAAACTGTATATAGTTTTGAAAATAAAGTTGTCAAAAACAAAACATATGGGAAAGTAGCAGTGTTGCTGAGTGTCTGCTATCAGGGACCTGGGATTTTGAGCTGTTCTTCAAGATGAATTGAAGAGTCAGTGAAATAAGCTAATGCTGTTAAATTATAGGGCCAATAATATTTTGATATGTGCAGGCACAGATTTGCCATGAGAGACAAATTCTCTCAAAATAGTCAAATTCTCTCAAAATAGTCAAAAAGGCTGCCAGCTGAAGTGAAACAAGCAGAGCAAGGTGAACTAAATCTCACTGCTGCTTTTTAGGCTTAGTCATCTTTGTGTTGAGTGACCCTTTATGGTCTTGTGGGTCCTGTGAGAACTATCAGGTGTCTCCAAACTTGAAAGAGTGGCAGGAGAAAGGTGGAGTTTGCCCTGCTGTGATGTGAACATGTGTGATTTGAGCAGATAGATGGGAGAGATTTATTAATACAACTTGGGCATTAATGCACCTCCAGGGATATCATCAGCCTAGCTCTATTACTGTGAGAATTTGTGTCAAACTGTAGGAACATTATAGCAAACCCTTTCAGCTGTATCCTAGCTCAGTTTGTTTTTAAGGCTGAATGATTCTGTGAGAGTTAGAGGGAAGTTAATCCCACTCATAATAGTCAAGTTTTCCTGCTAGATATTTTCTGTGTATCTAACTGGAGTTCTTCTCTCTTCTAGGTTCTGTCATAATGCTTACAGTGATGCAAACATTATTTCAATAGTAATAGACAAATCCATCTACTTGGCAAAGAAAAACAGCCATTTTGTGGAAATCTGGGACAAGAAGACAGAAAAACTTTCTGAACTAATTGACTGTGCACATTTTCTTAAGTAAGTGTTTTATTTCAGATTGATGGCCCGATGTATAGAAAGCTGAATATCAGATTGCCTTCTCTAGCATAGTACCTTAACCTGCCGGGGGTAAGGGATTTGCCCAGTTCTTTGGGTAAATGTGGAATTCCTTTCCTCTCTTTTGGCCCAGAACTTCAGAATATCCCATACAGAACCTCAATTTTTTAAGAGCCTCATTATATTCCACAATTCGTCTATGATTTCAAGAAGATTCATTTAACTCTGCTCAAGAAAGGAGAAAGTCTTTTGCTGTCCTTCAGGAACTAATGCTTTTGCATGCAGTTACTTCCTGCATCCCCTGAATAAGAATGTTGTCTTTCTCCATTGCACAGTTTCAGTAGGAGGTCAGAGTTGTAGTAACAGTGATGGTGATTTTCATTTGCATTTAAGTTTTTGCTCTCCCTTAATGTGCCATATCCATTTAATTTTCATGGTGAGGTTAGGAGCCGCTCTAGGTGTGCTCCTCCCACTTTGCAGTGACATTATTCTCCTGCAGACTGGGAAAGAACAAAGTATACCTGCTTCCTATTAAAAGGTCTTTTGAATCAGACCAGCTGGGTCTCAAAAGTCCAGTAGTTTTCATCCCAGTTTGTTTCAAGTCAATCAACTGATCAGCATGAGATTTTTGCAGCTTGTCTTGATGAATGATTGTTTAAAAGGCTGGTATTGAGAGAGTCGTTTTAGCAGTTGTGGCATAGTGTGCCACAAGATTTTAACACAGATTCTCTCCATACTCATAGGGACAAAGTGGAAAAACTAAATAAGGAATCAAAACATAAACTGGCTTATTCTGGAAGAGTGAAGACAATTTGCCTGCAGAAGAATACTGCCCTATGGATAGGGACAGGAGGAGGACATATCTTGCTGCTTGATTTATCAACACGTCGTCCTGTACGAGTTATAGACAACTTTTGTGATTCTGTTAGAGTCATGATAACAGCTCAGCTAGGTAAGTAAAACCATCAAATGACGAGTACTTTGAAATCAGTGCCAAGTTTAGGATTGCTGTCTCCTGTTTGGCATGGTGTTCCAGGAACAGATTAGCATTTTCCGTGTTTTGTTCATTCGTTCTATTCCACTGCTGTCATCTTCAGTCAATGTCAGACACTCTGGTGTTAGCTGAATACCAGCAGGCTGTCATAGCTGTGCCCACGTAAAACAACGCCTCTTCCCTGGCTTGTCACTGATCAGCACATGAACACACCCCACCTTCACTGTGTCCTTGTGCCATGCTTCAGCACAGCTCTCACCATCCTTTCTCCCCAGTCTTCATCTTGATCTGTGTCTGCCTGTGTTCTTTCTCCATCTTAAGTTTTACACTTCTGGCTTCTCCCTCGGTGGAGCTTGTTAGGTTTTAATAATTTTTCCTTAATTTCTTATTGCTCGTTTTCTTCTCCCATCCTTATTCAGGAATGGTTCTTTTAGGTTTGGGTCACAGGCAGATCACAGCAAAGCTGGGAAAGCGCTACACACTTGGACTCAGGGTGCAGGCATATGTGCCGTTCCTGTCACCAGGGCCAGTTGTTTCGAGCTGCTGTAGGCAGACAGTAGCTGTGCATTTTCAGTGGTAATTACAAACAGCCAGAGGAGAGTAGTTGAATACGGGGCACTTTTTGGCTGTTGTAATTTCCTTCACCTGTATACTTTCCTGCATCTCTCCCAAAAGTAATAAAGGCCATACAAAGTCAAGAGTTCATTGTACTGAGGTGGTAGGTACACTTAAAATACACCTTACTTCAAAAAGTACTCTGTGGCACAAAATGTGGATTCCCATCGTCTTCCACTGTGTTTTGAAAAAAAATTCTGGAGTTCCCTTGTCAGTATGATTTAAAGTGTGTTTGCTATCAAAAAAGGCTCTGAAGCTGTTGTTGTCGACTCAGAAACCCACTGCAATCCTGCTAGCAAAATCTGTAGTTGCAGGCTGTGGATATTTTCTCATTACTGTCACAAACTTCATTTGGGGGCAGTTTTTTCCTTTCTGGCACCAGAAGTATCTAAAGATTACAGATACTGCTGACAGTGTTGTATGAGTCAAAAAAACTCCATCTTCCTCTGACTTGCCTTTGCCTGAAACAGCAAGTTTGTAGAGTCTGTTCAGTCCTCAGCTGTTAAGAGTGCCAGCTATAGAGTCCAGATTCACTAGCGCAGCATTTTCAGTCCTTCTAGTCCTGACAGCTACAATATTAGTACTATAAAGGGACATTTTAATTTTAGCGTTTTGTAAAGAATACTTACCATGAAAACAAAATTTGTGCCTCACTTATTACTGTATTGATAGGGAAAGTATATTATATAGAAAAATACAGTGTGATTTAAAAAGCCTTGGGCCTCATATTTTTTGTTTCTGGTCACCTCGACATTTTTAATCAAAATTTTATGTATAGAAAAGTTAATACTTCAAGAGAAAGAGTTAAGCAGCATTTGTACAAATCTCAAGAATGGCAAGTAGGATTGATACATGCAGTTTGATGTGTTCTTTTTTCTTTTGATCATTTTTCCCAGCAATTATAAGGGTTGGGCTTTTTCCTAAATTCAAAGACTTTGTTTTTACTGGGATTTTCACAGAATCAGTGAAAATGGCACTGAGGCTGCTAGGCAATTCTTCAATAGTAACGCATTGTTTGTGTGAAATGAGAGAAGATAGAGGGAAATATTTTTGTATTAGTTTCATTTAAGATGAAAATATATAATGTCAATCAGATGCAAATATTTCAGGGAAAAGAGATTGCCAGACTTTGAGACATCAGTTTTCATCTGTAGTTCCTCTATGAATATGGAAATATAATGTCTTTCCAATTCTCTCACCTAGCACGTTGATGTATAATAGGCATGAAACTTATCATAGAGAATGATTTAGATGTAAATCTGTAGTTCATTTTGCAAGTGAAAATTTAGACTTCTATATAGTAAGGAAGGACCCTAGTCTGAATAAGAAACATTATACTTAAGTTCCAATCACTTTTTTATGGAGAATGGATAGGACTGGTTGCAGAAAAAATTGAAGTGATGAAAAATCTGAGCATGGAAGATGTGTACGACCTGCTAGAAATGTTGATTCAGAAGGAACGTATCATGGGGTGGACACTGCAGCGTGGTCACACAAAACTTGCAAGACTGTGGCTTTCAGAGTAAGCCATACTCCAGTCTATTTATACCTCAGAAACTGACCCCTTCCTCATCTTTTCTCTGAGGGGAGTGTGTAAGAGTTCATGTACGAAGAGGTGTGGGGAGGTGTGGGGCGCAGTGCTGCAGCTGGGGTGTCTGCACATGGAGGGCTGTTCCTTCCCTGGCCTGATCCGTGACCCAGGTACGTAGGCTGGGTCCTGTGTTCCTCCACTATCGTACAGCCAAGGGCTCACTGCCCTTGTTGTGCTGCCAGTAGGACAGGGAGCTGCTGTCGCGGGAGAACACGTAACAGCTTCCATCTATCTTGCAAGACATTTATAAACATGTCTTTTTTGGGAATAAGCGGGAAGTTGGTACTGAAACACTGGCACATTCAACTTAACCCCCTGTAATCCAACCACCCCTGTCTTCCTAGTCTTTTTTTGCATTATTCGGTAGGCACCTTCCTATGATCCAACCCCTATTTCTGCTTCCCTGCTAACTCTCCTTTCCTACCTACGTGCCATCGTTAGTTCAGAACACTTTCAATTAGCTTGTATCATATTTGGTTGGTTTTTTTCTTTCCTAAGCAAACTGATTACTGGCACTTTCTGTTTCTGCTGTGCACTGGGACTTCATTTGCAGCCTATCCCTTCGCTGTGACGTCTCTTTCCTGTGACTCCACTACCTCTGCTTGTGGCATATAATATAATACGGTGCTTTGTTCCTGGGCTTGTTCAACAGGCTGGCCAGCTGATCCGGTGCTTATGCCTGTGAACCCTGATAAACCCCTACATTAAATGGAGACGTGAACCATATTGTTTTCATGTCTGGGTTTTTCATGGTTAATGATTTTGAATAATGGGTCCAGTTGACTGAACCCTGCTTTCTGTCCTCTTAGTGGCATGATGTTATTTACTCTGTCTGTCCTTAAATTACAAAGTTCCCATTAAAATTAACATTTGACAATGTATTTCTTTGAAAAAGGGAGTCTCAAGAATGTGGTCCTGGTTTTGGGATATTCCTATAAAAGTGACACTGAAGACAACAAATATCGCAAAGGTACCTGAACTGTGTTATATTAATTTGTATTATTAGTGGAGTAGACACTATTATGCTTGCCTACCCACTGAGAGTGGAGAGTGGATGATCATCATTTGATAAAATTTTATTGAAACATCATTACTAGTTTTTGTTGTCTTTTGCATTTCTGGGCTCCATACAAACCAAGAGTAACTTCCAAAAATGGATCAGAGGACGCCACTATTTGAAGTATATAATACAATTTGCTGGAAAACTGTATTTGGAGAGTAAATGCCATTGTCTAATTGGAGAATGTATGAAATGGATTTCGAGAGGGGTCTGTGCTAGGCCAGGAATCCTCGATGTTTTCACGAATGATGTGGATGAAGGAACAGTGAGTGTGCTTTTCAGATTTGCAGGCAGTTCTCAGCTAAGACAAAGCCACAAGCACAGTGGAGGGCAGGATTAGAATTTAAAGTGACCTTGACAAATAGAACAAATGGTCTGGAAGGAAATAGGATACAATTCAGTAAGGACAAATGCAAGACCTTTTACTTAATTAGGAATGATCCGTCATACCAACATGAGGAAATGCTCAGCTTAAACAGCAGTGCTGCAGAAAAAGGGTTATAATTGATAACATGAGTCAACTGTGTCACATTGCTGCAGAAGAGTCAAACGCCATTCTCACACCAATTGAAAAGTGGTGTCTGTAAGACATGAGCTAATTCTTGCACTCTGCTGAGTGCTGATACGGCCTCTGCTGGAGGAGCGTATCCAGTTGGGACATTCGGAATGATCTGGGCTATTAGGAATAGTCCAGAGGAGAGAAATGCAACCTGTGAGGAAATGTTGCAGGAAGTTAAGCCGGTTAATATAAATAAAGCTTAGAGAGGACGTGCTAATAGGCTTCAAATATGTAAATAAAGAGGAAGGGAATAAAGTGTTCTATATACTCCCTGTGGGTAGGACAAGGACTAACCAGTCTCTGTTACAGCAAGGGAGATTTAGGTCAGACATCAGGAAAAGCTTCCCGACAATTAGAATAGCGAAGTGCTGGAATGGGAAGATGGAAAATCTCCATCTTTGGGTTTTTCTAAGAACAGTTACAGTTGATACTCTGATCAATGTCCCCCTTCACCTTAATCTCCTCCCAGTTTCAGTGACTCCTAAAGATGAGGCAATGACAGTATGAAGTTAAGGGTGGCAAGTGTAGATGAGCTGACTGCTTGGAGTAAAACAAGAATCAAACTTACAGCAGGGGTTTTTATATTCCCTGATTATTACCATAAGAACACCTACTGCCTTTTTAGTCTTTTTATTGTAGTGCCATTAATTATACAGAGAGGAATCAGAGACTCACAGAAACCTTGGAGCCTTAGTTCATGAGCCCCTACTCATGCAAGTGTTCTCAATTATCCTTATTCCACTAAAAGCAATGTGAAATTCTCCATGAATAAAGAGTTGTTTGCATGAAGGCTGATTGAAGAAGTGACCTTTTCCCAGTATGCTCACTACCTTATGAAATCAGTTTTCATTTTTAGTTTACAGTGAATGGGTTTTGAGTCCTGTAAGCATTTAGGGTGTATCTGCTCAGGAAAATAGAGATTAAATTCTATGCAGGCACCTCAGTACTAGCATTAGCTGTAGTTCAGGTTGGTACCTTATGGCCCACAGGCACCAGAAATGGTTTTTCAAGTGCTTTTAAATGGTATACTCTGTAAGTTTAGGAACTGGAATCCAAATCATTGTGCAAGTACAAGTGCTTGTAACCCATAACTGCATTACATCACACATAAAGTGTCACATAACTTGTTTTCCAGGTTTCATTCAGGCAATTTCCGAGTAATTAAAAATAAGCAGATAAGCAAAACTGCTTCTAATAATGCAATAATTCTTCTCTGTTGCAGTTCTAATTTTTTTTTTCTTTTTTTTTTTCCAGAATTACAATCCTGCGTGTCAGTGTGGGACATTAACCTGCCCCATGAAGTGCAAAACCTGAAAAAACATGTAGAAATGAGACAGGAATTAGCAGAAAAAATGAAGAGCTTTTCTTTGGACTGAAAAGTCACCCTGCAAGTGCCATTCTCTTGTCTAGTCTTCCATCCTAACTTGTTGTACAGTATTTACAACTTCTTGTTGCTGGGTTTTTTAACTGAAAACCAGGAAGAAAACTGCCATGAGAGAGGCAGTTGGTATTCATAGGATACCAAGAAAAAAGAAGAAATTTGTAATGTTTGAAAGGACAGCAAACTATTGAGAATTTCTGAATCTAAAGTGTTATCATGCTTCTGGTGTTTACTTGCTAAGTTCTGCTCTCAGCAGCTATGGCTCAACTTCAGTCAAACATTGTTCATCCGGTGTTTGACCCCAGTTAAACTGGGAATAGACTGTAAATGGCTCTTATTTACTTCATTATCTCTGCTGAGTTGACGCTGTAATAAGAAGCAAAATTTAAGCCTCTGTGTGTTTATTGCAGTTTGCATGTATGAGTGTGCTCTGATGATTGATGTTTTAGTAATAAGTCAGAGCTCATGACCCTGAGTATATGAAAGGAAACATTATATTTTATATAATAGCAGTGTTTAAAGTAATATATAATGACTACATTACTCCTTGAAAACACCAGGCAGAATAGTCTTTATTTCTTCCATGAATAGTTGACATTTTTCCATTATGATCAGAAAAAAGAAGTTGTGCTGCAATAATAAAATAGCTCAGAATTCAGAATTTCAGTTCACCAACAGGCTTCTGCATGCTAATGTCCTCTTGCAAAGCTGCAGGCTGCCTTGTTCCAGGAGACGTAGGCACATCGTTACGAACATTACCATCCACGTATGTTTGTTGTACAGCTCGCTTTGAAAAGCCATGAGAAAACACAGGGTGAAAGCTCCGATCTAAATGCTGCTACAGCTTGCACCACCAAGAAAGCAGCACGCTGCTGTAGCCAGACTGGTAGTTCTTAGCCCAACTTGCCGGTTGGTTTATCTCAATCTGAAAAAAAAAAAAAAAAAAGAAAAAAGAACTTCCACTATGATATTTCTAACATGCAAAGTTTCCCCTTATTCTTGTTTTAATTTATATTTTTATTTGGGGGGAACCAGGGGAACCTTGAGGAGTAAGAATTGGCTACCTCTTGCGTGTACCTACCAGAATTTGTTGCCACACTTCAGTCAAGAGATGCCTTTTGCTGCTTTCTGGCTGTAAGTCCAAGCTGCTTCTTACAACCTGCACTGACCCGCTCTAAGTGCGTGCCTTACTTCTGTCCATCAGAAGACAGATGCCATTTTCTTGTTTGGATACCAAAAGGATTATAGGGCGCTCCTGAAATCTCAAGGAATGGAGTATCCCGAGTGGAGTATCCAGAGCCATTCCTGAGTCTATGGAGCTGAACAAGGCTGAGCAACCAAAAAGTTCTCAGTTCCATTTTTACAGAAGTTACATACCAGGACAACAGCATTTATTGTGTCCAGCTGTATCACTGTTCTATCTTCTGCCGCTTGTTGAGTGCACACTCAGGATTCCTTTCAGATATGCACCCCAGTTTTTATGTATTCTTGTAATCTGCATACTGAGAACAATTTGCTATTTATATGGGATTTTATAACTCAGAAAATGTATTATCTTATAATGAATACTTTTTAAAAAATAGAATATATGTATTGTGATTATGTTTATTTATAAGTCATTTTGACATGTAAGCCTTAAACCTTTTTATTAAAACTGTGCTTTGTTAATAACATAGTCTACTTTCTGATCACTGAATTTCCAAGGATGAGCTTTTGTGTGCGGGTTTAGTGGAGCTTAATCCCTTACATCAGGACGTCGCAAGATCCCGGTTCTGTGCGTCGTGTTGACACAGCTGCATTCCCACTTGTTCGCTGTCTCCCAGGGCACATCCTCAGCCCTTTTCCATTCCCCAGTTTGTCTTCTGCTTACTGTCCCTTGCAGCCTTCCCAGAGAGGGGAGGTGACCCGTAAGTAGTACTGTCCTTGCAGCCGTCAGTCACGCCTTCCGAGATTCTCTGGAAAAGAATGATCTGTGGACTGAATCGGCCCTACAGGGATAGCAAAGAACAAAAGAGGCAACAGCAACTAAACGAACGACGGGAGGTCCTTACAAACCTGACGAAATTGGCCACTGTTGAATTATCAGTGGTGAGAGCGTAAAATAGCGTAACAGCGGTGACCCGCTGTGACTATTTAGCAATACGGCACTCACTCATACGAGCACAGTGATCCAGCTGCATCCTCCCCAAACACTTTTGAGTACTGGAAGAAAAGAATTGAAGAAGATCCTGCATTGGCGCTTCTTGCGATTCTTTGCCGTTCGGTACAGTCTAGAAGTGCATCTCTGGCCACCCTGAGCCCTGTTCAGCTCATGCCGCGCAGCTGCCCGGCTGCTGAGCATGGCATTTCTTGGACAGAATAGTGACAGGTCGTATCCTGTCAAATAAAGGGGACAGCCCTCAGCAGCCGTCTCTTTCCTGAGTGTGGGAAAGCAGGGGAAGGCGGTGGCTGCAGACGCGTTTGGCCAGAAGCTGGCAGGCAGCAAGTGCGCGGGTCCAGTTGAGAAGCACTCAGGGCCTGGCCTCCCCTTCCCAGCTGGGACACGCCACCAAGGGGAAGAACAGCACTCCCTGCAACAACCGTTTAAAGCTGCGCTGTAAGGAGGCCTTTTCCCAGGGGCGTCTCTACTGACAAACTGTAAGGAAAGAGGGGGCGGGGGGAACCATGACTTTGTGTTCCCTCTGGTTTTAGTGGAGCTGTTTGGAACCCAGTAGGATGTGATGACTTGGAAGTAAAAGCCCTACCTGATGTAATGCTTCCTATATACTTAGGATAACATCCAGCACCCGAAAACAGAAAGATGACCCTTACTTCAGAAAAGAGCCTGTTTGCTCATGGGAAACAAGTGGTCTGGTTTGGCTGCGATTTAACACCTGAGCTGGAACCGGTGATTAACCCCACGTTCCCCAGAACCATGCAGCTGAAGTATACTGGGGTTTAGACCTAAAGACAGAGAGACAAACCGTACAGAGTGAGCTGAATGCTTGACTGGATATTGAGTTTATTTTTTTTTAAGTATCTTTCCCCTCCTGTGCTACTGACTTTAATTAGGGTCATTCTTTTTAGTGGTTGGCTGCTCTGACGTAGAGCTGGTTCATCTGTACATTGATTTTAACCTTATTTCTTTTACAAGCAGTTCCTGGTTAATCCCACCGTAAACAAGTTATACAGCCTGATTTCCTGTGCTCTCTGTGTTACCTACTGGCATTCCTCTCACTGAAATCTCATACTTCCTCTTGGGCCCCTTATTGTTATCCTATGACTTCTTTATGTACCACTTTGGGGTAAAACTGGGACGTGTAATGGAGGAGAGAGAACGAGGCCTCCTGGGTGTGAGGGGATCCCCAAACATGGACGCTTGTCATTACTGCCACTTGAGCCATACCCCTCCCCCTGGAGCGTCTATCCATTTTACGATGGACTCTTCAGATACCAGAGAGCTGAGAATGTAGTAAGGGAAAAGAATGAGGCTCGGTAAAGGAGGAAGAGACAATGACATTCATATTTTTTTATCAGTCTTTCAAGTAGAAAAAGCGTACCAACAATTCTTCTCACTTATTTTGCGGCCTTTAAGTCATTCATTAAGAAATCTGAAAAGAGCTCCCATTGCCTGTCTTAAGAGAACCAAATTTTATGATCAGAACGAGCAGTTGTTCTGGTTTTTCTGTCTGAATTAGCTCTTCTCCCATATTATGAACTCCTCCCAGGGCTGCACTGACCTGCACTGTCTCTTATATAAAACCTTCCTCAAGGCCTTTGAACAAGTATAAAAAAAAAATTACATTTACTGGCTGGCCAGCGCACCCTTTTGTTAACTTTTCCAAATTATTTTTTTTTCTGTTTTGGTTAGGTAGGCATGTGTCTTTATAACAATTTTATTAGTTTATAAATACAGAGTGGTACAATCACATGAGAGCTGAGAATCATACTTATTGCATATCTGTATTTTAAAATTCATTATTTTAAGAGGGGGGAAAAACAACCCACAGGATGTATTATTGTTGTATTGGCAAAGGGAAACCTAGTTTAGCAAAAATTTAGAAGCCAGTGCAAGTGACATTTCCAGTGTTCGCCTCCAAGAAGGTTCTTTGCTGTACTTGTGAGCTGTGCAGGATCTGGATGAAGGCAGCGCTGCCTGTAGCTGTAGGCGCCTCAGCAAGACCCTGCACTGCTTACCCCAGGTCCTGTTCAATTAAGTAACAAAATTACAAGAAGGATCAAATTGTGAAACAACTTTCTCCCCCCCCCTCCCCTCCCCGGCAGTGATTCAAACCCCGCCTGGACGGGGTCCTGTGCCCCTGCTCTAGGTGTGCCTGCTGACGCAGGGGGGCTGGACAAGGTGATCTCTGGAGGTCCCTGCCAACCCCTGCCGTTCTGTGATTCTGTGATCTTATGCTTACTGGTAACTACCATTTACATGGTTTATTTGGACTGAGCGGTAAACTGGAATTATTTTTTAAAAGTTATTCAAAATTATGGAACACCTATAGGCCGACAAAAAAAAAAAACCAATCCCAGTGATTTTTTTTAAAACTAGCCTAGTACGGTTCTGCTAAAACCAAAATGAAATTCAAAGCGAGTTAAGGCTTTTTCGTTTTTCTTTTTCTTCTGTGCTGCTTTGATTTTCGTGCAGCCTGAAAAGGCAGCAGGTGAATACTGTCAGGTTGGTTAAGCCCTGCCACCAGGCCCTACAACAGCTGTCCCTAATTAGCCAGAAGAGACTTCAAAAAAAAAAAAATCAATGCTATGTCTCTGGCGTATGTAATTATTTACTTCACTTCCACCACAGCCCATTAGCGCCAATGACCTGTAAAGTCAAAGTGAGTAGAAAAGGGGGAAGAAACGAAACCCTTCTTCTGTGGCAATTCCAGTGTTTTTCCTTTTCTGCACCATTTCTCTCGCTGCCTTTTGCCGTGCTTCTCCCATCCCACCCCGGGCGCTGCCGCCCAACCCGTGGCTGTGCCGGGGAGAGGGGCAGGGCTGTTCCCTGTCCTGGGCTCTGACCCCGCTCCCATCCAGCCCAGAAGCCATTTTGTGGACTGGAAGGCACCCCACTTTGGTGCTGCCATTGAGCCCCCCAGAGTCCCACTCCTGCAGGGCTGCCCCCAGCAGGGAGGGCAGGGCAGGGCAGAAAACGTGACCGTGCAGTGCCCGGACGGACCCACGGCTCTTCCTTCCTTCCAAAAGACGCCCAGGAGGGGAGACGAGCAGGCTGGTGGCAGCACAGGGCTGCCCAGCAAATGTCCTCTCCCGGGCACTGCCCTGCCCTCATGGCACCACCACGGTGGCGAGATAGGGTGCTGCTCTTTCCACCCGCCCCATGGGCCCCCCAGCCGAGAGGCCCCTGCCCGAGGGCCTTCCTCAGCAGGAAAGAAGTGGGAAGAGAAAAGCAAACCTCACCCCCCTCCCTCTGCAAGGCAGCCACTGCCCCTTCCCCACCAAAGCCCCACGTGGCCCCCTCAAAACCCACATCTGGGCTCCCCTGCAGACTGGGTCAGCCTGACACAGTGACGGGAGCCCAGTGACTCAGCTCACAGGGTCAGACCCCTCCAGCATCGCCGCGTCTTCCCCTGCTACGAGTTTCATCAGCTCCCGCCGACCCCAGCCCCCGCAGGACCACCGGCCCAGAGGACACAGCATGGCTGGACAAGCTTTTATGTTGTTGAGAAATAATGATACAGCAGCAATGGAAGCACCCAGCTCTTTGTGCTGGAAATACATTAACTTCAGTGCATTGATGCTCAGTTCTGCTTTTTCTTGCCTTGATGTCTCAGTGGTTACCTTGAAAACACTTGTGCTCTGCGAGGCAGCAAGAACCATCCGCCCCCACCACCGCTCACCGGGCTCCTGGGCTCTGCAATTTGGAATCTGACCAACTGAGCTGAGGCTCATCAGCTCTAAACCGTTACCATCAGAGGTCACAATAATTAAATTTAAGAAAAAAAAAAAAATAAGGTGCAGAGCTGCTCACCCTTGGAAGAGCAGTAGCAGCATTTGCAGCTTGTGAAGCAGAGGCCGGGTTGGTTTGCGGTGACAGAGCCTCCGGCAGACACAATGGCAGCTCCCCCAGCGCAGCTCCCCTCCCTCGCTGCTGCTCGCTGACCAAGCACGGCAGCCAGAACGGGGGAAAAAACTGTTCGGTTTTCGCAGTAAAGGCTGAGCAGGGCTGAGGGACGCCAAGCCCAGCCGCTCGCCCGGGTGCAATAGTGTTTCTGGGGGCTGGCAAGACACCGGGCAGCCCAAACCAGCTGCTTCTGGCAGCATCCGCACCGCCAGTGCCTTCCTCCCAAGGCGGTGCATCATGCCCTGAAACGAGCCCATCCCTCCTGCTGCCGGGTCCTGGCCCTCCGCCTCTCACTCAGGGCCGGGAAGCAACAGGTCTGCGCCCACCAGCCAGGAAGATGCCCCTGAACCCCGCTGGGTTTGGGCAAGACCTTAGACAAATGTTTGGGGAAGCCCGTTTTATGCACTAGGGATTTTCTTACATTATCAGAGGCATTTCCTGATGAACACCCGCATAAAATTCACGTGAATTTTGCCATTGCGGAGCTACCTCCATGGGTGGGCAAAGCGGGTACTGACCCCAAGGTGCTCCATTTGCACCTGTGGTTCATCTTCCAGGACTAAGGGAGGCCCCCTCGGCTGTTGGGACATACCCCCCAGCCCTCCCCTCTGTGGGGAAACCATCCACGCAGCAGGGCTGACACTTCTCCAGCCCGGCCAGGCCTCTCCGAGTGCTGCTGACAGAAAACCAAAAGCCCATCCACTGCCCCTGCAGTGATGCAGGCCACTTAAAGGAAGATACTTCCCCTCTCCAGACGGCTACGGCGACAGCTCTCCTGCGTTAGTCTAACGCTGTCAGGTTTAGGCAAAATTCGAAGAATGCTGTTAAATCACATGCGCACAAGTAAAGGTTTAATAAGTTTCCTATTACTTCAAAAAAGTTCAAAATTTGCAAAGTGAATTTCTAAACTTTTCTTTGAAGTCCCCCGCTAGAGCCCACGCTCCCGGCTGAAGCGGAGCAAGAGCAGCCCCTAACGGGCGGGCAGCTGGAGTTTAAATGCTCAGTTTAAATGCCACGGCTGTTCATACTCACTTTTAATAACTAACTACCAGCCAGGTAATTAAGCTTCAGTAAACAGTAATTTTCAAATATTATCCATGTGTCAAAACTCACCTCCCCCCC